>CM039481.1:2463837-2565914 GCA_022433065.1 Begonia loranthoides
GCCAAAATTGCCTGGACGCCGCGGCGTCCAGGCATACATGGTGGGGCCATCAACTTTTTTTAACGGACAGCGATGGTTTATTTGTCATTTTCACATACGTTGGTGGTTAACTTGTTAGAAAACATACCCCAGTGGTTGACTTGTCATTGACCGCAAACCACGATGGTTGATTTGTCATTTTCCCTAAAACTTTCAAACTGAACAAACTCAAATGCTTCACAATCACAAACGCATTTGACTAAGATTGCTATTCCTAATCATTCTGTACGAAACCTAATCCTGACAACGTTCTTGCAGAACATCTTGATCTTCTTCGAACCTTTACCTTAACATGTCGATACGAGGAAAAGGAGTTTTTTCGGTCATCTGAACGAAACTATTGGAGATTTTGATTTTCTTCCGTGATTCAATATCTCGATCTTCTTCTTCTTGTACTGTCAATGAAAGATATTCCACCTTTTTTCCATATATTTTGGCCAGAGACAAGTACAAACTAACGGAAAAAATGGAGATTACGATGAAAAACCAGCTGAACTGTAAATTCACCAGAGATTTTGCCCGGTGAAGGGACTGTTGGTCGGAACATCTCACCACTGTATGACCTTCTTCGAGGTGCATAAAGCAACCTTTGAAGATCAAAGATGGCGTCCAAAGTACAAACCCCAGGAGCATTAGCCAAATGCCTTGAAACATTATACTCCCAGATCTAACAAAATTGACGATAAAACTTTTAGGAAGGTGGATTCCGAGAAGAGTAGTGAGTAAAGAAATGAGAATTATAAGTTGTAGAAGTAAGTGGAATTGACCCTCCGGAGCCAAATGGTCGGCGGAGTGGAGGTGGAAGAGGAAAAGCTCTTGAGCGAAGGCAGCACCGCCGAGGAGCTGGGTTAGCCCATAGCGAGCGGTGGCTTGAGATTGATCGAGAACGAGGGCGAACGCTGCGTAGACGAAGATAGTAAGTGAGATCGCGGAGTGTTCGAAATTGTGGAGGTGGTTGGAAGGGATGGTTCCATCTGAGTCGAAAGGATGGTGTTTTGCCGGGCCAATGAAAAGCTCCATGGCTATGGAGGCCGTACAACCTCCCATGATCAAGTAAAGCTCTAAATACTTGAATTTTGAGGCGGGAAACCATGGAAGTGTAGTGTAGGAATTTGGGTGAAGAAGATGGAGTTTGATGTGGTTAAAAAGATGCCATAATCCAATGATGAAGAAGCCAAACCCTTGCGTTACATGCCCAACCAAACTCCCCATAATCAAACTTTCTTCCCCCTTTTTCTCAAGATTCCTCCTTTTCAAGCCAAAGGGTCTCTAGGGCGAACACCAAAATTGTGTCTTTTTTAGAGAGAGAAAGTGAAGAGAGATGAAATGGTAAGGAAGAAACGTAGTGGCTTGAGGGGTTATGAAGAGGGGAAGTTTTGAATGTTTGAAAAAACATGGTTGGGTCGCTTGGGAAACAAGAATTACCAAAAGTTGATCAAAACATTAAAAATCAAAACAAAATCTTCCGAGGAAAATTGATGAACATGAACAAGTTTTCATCTCAAATTTCATGTCTTTTTTTTATAGAATAAACTTACCACATATATTTTATTAGCCAATTTAAATGACTTGTTTGTCTTGCTTTCTTCTTCATTTAATCTTCTTTCCCTTTGCAGCCAATCCATAGACAATCACAACAAACTGCACCGCTAACATCCGCCACAGTGTAAACCACCGCCTGTCATGCCCCCGACTGATTCTACTATAGAGCCCCTTTGCCGTGACCAAAAAAAAAAAGTTCAAATTAATGAGAACAAATACAATATTATCATTTCATTAAATGAGGGATATTATTTGCAAAAATTATCATTTTTTGCTGCGAAAATATTATTTTCACAGAAGATATTTGTCATCCGTTAAGGAAAACAAGTCATTTGAATAATACTTACTTTTTCGCAACAGAAACTTCCCTCTTTACAGCGGAAACATATATTCCGTTGCGGAAAAAAAATATGGATATTTAATTTCAGAATAATACATGGGCGCAGAAACGTTGGTGTCCGCAAAAATGTTAGTATCTGTCATTTAACTGACACTCTAATAGTAAGAGTGTCTGTTGCTAAGGCCTCAAACTTTGAGGTGTTAGATAACAAAAATAAAAGTCCAAGATGAGATTTTAAAAAAACCATCATACTTCAGGGTTAATATTGATAATTACCCTAAATTAATGTAGCTGATCAAATAGTTATTTGCAAGAAAAATGATCAATTGTTGGCTCTTTTATTTTAGGTAAATTAACAAAACAACCATTGTACTATGAGATCAATGACAAGTCAACCACCAAATAATATTTGTTAACAAATAAAACACTAAACTATAGAAAAAGAATTGAGCAAACGTTGCAGTTACGTTTTTCATTAAAAAAAATTGTCTTTCCGATGTGGAACATTATCTTTCTACAGCGAAATATTGTCTTTTTGTTGCGAAAAATGAGCTCTTGAAATAGGCTCAGGAAAGAACATTTTCCTCATAGGAAAGATGATTTTTCTATAATTCTTTTTTCTGTAGATAAATAACAAATTTATTGTACTCTTGATGGAGAAATACAGACAAATTGTGATTCTCCTATAAACAGTGAAACAATTCTAAATCATTCTACATCTAAAACATTATTTATTATTTTATAAAATCTTCTAAATTATAAAACTAAAACAAATTAAAATCAACTTAAACAGTATTTTCTCAAATATAATATATAGATATTAGCTCTTTTCCATTAAAATCTCTAGAATCATGATTTTTTTTGCAGTTTTTTTTATGAGTATTAACTCATTTCCACTGCGAGTTCTCAGAAACGATATGATCGAATCATTTTTTCTCAAGCTAACGGTGATGTTTGCATCGTTTATTTTCTATATTTGAGTATTTTATTTGTTAGCAAAATTATTTAATAGTTAACTTGTCATTGATACCACAGTATAGCGATTGTTTTGTTAATTTTCATGATGAAACACAATTATTACAAATAATAATATTAGCCAAGTGTTTTACGTATTGGCTTTGCTTAGATATTGTAGGGTTGGCGTGAATAAAGAAATAAGAACCTCCCTCAATCAACGTACAAAACATGTCTCTTTTAACAACTAACAATGAAAATGATAAAAAATAATTATATTTTTATAAGAAAAATCTTTTAAGTGTTTTGGTGTGGACGTTTGATGGGTGTTTTATGATCAAAGCTGATTATAAATGAGTGTATGTTCGAATTAGGGTTTGGTAAAACCGAATAGCACCCGTAGCTCGAACCAAATCTATGGGTATCGTCTATGGTTATTATCTTTGTGAGAAGCGTGTTCGGTTGTTAATGTAAAAGCACTGTCTTCCCATGATTTAGTTTACGAATTTGGATGCAAAACCCATCTGAATCGAATTGAACCGTGATTTGATCCAAACTCAGTTCAAACTCAAACGGAACTCAAACTTAAACCGCAATTAATCTCAAACCCGATCCAAATCTGACTAAACCCACCTAACTCAATTCCTCTAATATCTATTATTCCGATTCGTGATCCTAAACTTAGAAACTATAAGTTTACAGTTCGATGAGTTCACCAATAATATAAATATTTAAAATAATAATTAGGTTAATCAATCAATAAATAACACGTAAATCTTATCCATCTCCGCACCTATAATTAAGTAAACAGCCTTTGCAACTTTCCAAATTACAAAAGTCATCATTGATGATTAAGTGCAAAAGATATTGTTAATTAATTTTCTATCAGCTGACTCATAAGTTATAATATCCAGATTTGATTTGGTAGATAGAAGACAATATTATGATTTGATTTTGTTCTTATTGTCATTAAACCTATTTATTTATGTGTATATAAATAGCTTTAAATTATAATTTATTGAAAGAATGAGACAAAATGAAGGAACACGGGATAAATTTTATTTTTCCACAAATTTGATTACAAAAAATTAAAAATATTTTACATTTATTATTAGAGTTTAGTGTGATTTAAATTCTATTTGATTGGGTCAGTAGACATACATTGTACATCTCATTTAAGGTTTTATTTTCTTTATAAATTTATGTAAGCTAAAGTCGTAAAATCTGCATTTGTATTTCGATATTTATAATAGATTTATTTATCTGTCTGTCAGTTTTTTCACATAAATTTAGTGTTCTACATCATAGTTTCAATCTCTAGCACATTACTTAAACTCTAAACTATTTCTCTACTTATCACTTAATTAATAGTATTTATTTATGTTTAATAACTTTAATTTTTTCAATTTGTTTGAAAGAGCCAAAACGATGATACTTGTGGTCTCCCACAAATCGGGAAAGGTGACGTGATTATAAAAATTAAGAACATCATTTTCAAGTAATAGATTATTAATAATAATTCCTCAAATTGAAATTACACGTAAATTACTTGCACTTCTAATCAAACTTGTTTCTATTGAGTGCTTGCATTTTAAAATATTGAGATGGGTATTTTACTTAAACGTGTTGGTCTCTCTCTCTAGGAAACAGGAATTATGAATCTACTCTTACCAAAGTTATTATAAAGGTAAATGAATCAATTGTTTTGGACAATAACAAATTTGCAAATAATTATCAATATTAACCTTGAACTATGAACACCCTTACAATTAGAGGGTTCATTAAATGACGAATACCAACGTATTTTTTTCAACCACTTGTTCTTCTAAAATTAAATATCTGCATTTCAACAATGAATTAGTGCCATAAACTGTACTGGTATTGAATATGAAAAAAATATTCATTTTGAGATAAAATATTTGTAGTCAGTAACTTACTTTCAGCACCAAAAAACAAGTATCCATAGCAAAAATGATATTTTTTAACGTGAAAAAAATAATTTTCATAAATAATATCTATCATTTAATGAAACTATTAACAACAAAAGTGTTGAACGCCTTATTCAAAACTACAACTCAAAAAATGAATTTCAAATTATATATTTGAAGAAATTATAAAATTGTATTCCGTAGAAGTAAACATGCATATTTTAGGTTTAGGTCACTAATCAATCAGATTTTGTACTAACTTGCACAAACAAGAAAGCCTCCAATCCTCCATTTGCTTTATAATAAACTCAAGTTATTTAACACCTTGTGAGTTGCCCTTCCAATAATCAGTAGTACCAATAATAACTTTTGAGAAACCCTAAAAAATTACAGCAAATAAGAAAAGCTTGGGAGAATATTGGGGAATTTGTTGCTAATGTTGAAATTCTAAGAGATCTTATGGGAACTACTATAAATTCTCTAGATGCAATCAGTAATTCAATCTAATATCAATTATATATATCATATAGGGAGGATCCAAATCCTGAAGTACAAGAATTCGTTGTAAAGAATGTGACAGATTATAATCAACTCTACGATACATTTTGATAGAATGGTCGAATGGAATATTAAGTTATAATCTCTTATTGGAAGAATCAAGCATCGTCTTCAGAAGATGCAGAAGAATGACGTTCATTTAAGAGAGGAAAATTATTGGGAAGTGTAAAAAGGGGTTCATCTGAAGCCAAACCTTGACAAGCTAAACCCAAGGCATAACCCAGTGCGCGAGCAACTGGAACTGCTACTGCATTTCCTACTTGTATGTACCTGAAATGTAAGAACATGATAAATACTATAAATGGTTAAAAAAAAAAAAGAACCTCTCTATTTAAACTGTTGAACTTGCAGTGGCACTCGCATCCATTACAATGTAGTCAAGTGTGAAACCAAGTTGCTTCTACACGTCAACCTAATTAAAATGTGCGAAGAATCTATAGCAATTTGGTAAATACTTCATCCTCAGAAGATGTTATGTTAGAGTAATGAGTATCCTAATGTTTCTTATCTAAGAGGCCATATGGCAATGATGAATGACAGGTTTAAGATCCAATCCTTTTCCTAGAACACTTTAGAATGTTGCTACAGCTATATAAATTGACTAAAACAAGGGTTTGATTGAACCAGGGTGTTATTGCCACACAAAGGATTAGCACTTTGATATGAACCAAAATAATTTAATAAAATACGAAATAGAATTACAAACTATTGCAGATGTTTGAGAAATCTGTTAACTCTCTCCCAAAATAATTGTCCTAAAATATAAATATCTCAAAACCTACTCTCACTCTTTTAAATAATATACTTAAACAGAATTTAAAAAGACTAGATTATTAAAAAACATAATAAATATTTACTAATCCTAAAGAATATTTAAATATGTGCATTAAAATAAATATACTCTATCACACTTGGTAGAAGTGTTAAGTATGAATAAATTTCTTGTCAAATCAAAATCAACAAGAGATGCTATGCACCAACAAGTACAGATATTCAAAACCAAACCGAAACCAATAAATTGAACCAAAATCGATCAATTCAGTTCAGTTTTGAACATCACGAAACTGATCTTTAGTTCTATTTTGTAAGAAACGAAATTATCAATTTAGTTTTCAATTTAACTTATTCAAAACTGACACTAACCGAAACAAACAAATAAATTTACAATATTTATTAAAAAAATTTAATACAATTTTGATTGATACCTTAATATATTTGAATTATTAACTAATTAACTATTAAATTATACTAATTAATAATTAAATTATTATCTAATTACTAATAAATTATTTAATTATTTAATTAGTATATTATACAATAATTGTACTAATAAATTATACAAACCAATTATTAAATAGAATAATTATTACTTGAATATTTGATTGAATTAATTAGTAATTAAATTTTATATTTTTTTTCCATCAAATAAATATTTGTTTTGATTTTTAATGATTTTTGTTAAATTTATATCAGTAAAAATTAAATTTATATTTATATATAAAAATAAAAAATATATATTATTTTATATAACGAGTAGAATAAAAACTGAACCAAAATATATATATTATTTTACATAATGAGTAAATTTTTAATTCAGTCTCAGTTCAATTTTGATTCGCAAACGGTTTATTTTCAGTTCCATTTTTTACAAACTGAAAAAAGTTAGCTCGATTTCGATTCGACTCTAAAACCAAACCAAACCGACTTTTGCACACCCCTCCCAACAAGGCAGCTTAGCTATAATTTGCAGAATTACATAATCTGAACATTTGCTTGATCATGGTTCACCAAATCAATTTTACACAAATATTAGGTAACATTTTTTAAACCATTAAGCAATTGTAACTTTCCTTTTTTTTTTTGCTCTTTCTAATGTGTAAGATATAGCAACCTGTTGAATCCTAACATTTTCTTGTCCTTCCCTTAAATTTCAAAACTTTGATATAGAAAGAAATAAGTACCTCTCTTTTACTGGCCCACTGAGCTTGTAATAGTCCGGAAAACCTTGCAGTCTTGCATTTTCACGAATTGACAGTACTCTGTGTTGTGTAGGATGCAAAATTGCCTGTCCAAGACAAAATGTAAAAATATGGGTTAATGGTCCCGAGTTGATTCTATACTTTCGTGTACGAATAAGTAACATTTAATCAAAGAGAAACTAACTTGATTGTGTGGCTCCGCGCGTGTAACTACTGTTGGGACTGTCTCATCCCACCATAAACGAGCAAAAGGCCTAGAGAATGTGAAAAAAGAGAGGATATGAAAACCAAGTCAACTGAAGAACCATTATGCTGCTAATAAGTAAATCTACTCTTACTTGGTTGACGATCCATGCTTGAAGCTCATAGCATAATCTGGAACCTGTCAATTTAAATGGGTAGCTTATATATATGTCATGCTAAAAAAATGTGAAATTAAACAGAAGTATAAAGAAGCGGCTTTTTGCAAACGTTCATAGCAAAAGGTTAAATAGTCAAACAAGAAAAATCTCAAAGCCATACAAAACAAGATTACCAAAGGTTTCCCTGAGTCAAGATACACTCTCTCTATAACAGGATCCCATTCCACTTTATTATCAGGACCCACAAGAACGCCAGGAAGATCTCGAAAATTAGCTCCCTGATGAATAAAAATGTATGAGCTAAGATAATGGAGTGCCACTTGAATCAAGCGACTAGTGCTATATGATTGGTGAATGACAATACAAGAAAATACCTTCCTCTTAGGAATCTGACAGACACGTTGATAATCATCTGAATTCAATTCAAGGGAACGATGATCATAGAGCATATATTCTGAAGGTTTTGACTTTGGTGATGAGCCCAGCAATTCTACCAGAACACACAAAATTGGAAAATTAATTCTATAGATTTTAATTTGAAATCCTCCTCCATTAACTAGGAAAAACTTACAAAATCAATACCATAATAAAAATTAATTTAAAGTAAAAAAAAAAAGGATTTGTTTTTTGACCTATCTATTTGTTTTTTTTACATTAAAATTTAGAGCAGAAAATAGGATCAAACAACAACATATTATATCCAGAAAAATTATGAGAGGAAAAACCAAATTTCTTTGTTGAATGGTTCTACAGCTTCAATAGAATTAAAACTGCAAACAAAATAATTAATCTTTATCCAGCAATGCAGTCTGGGATCGGGAAAAAATATTTGTGCTTTCTAACGAAAATAGCATTCTATGTCCAGAAGATAGTCGAGCAACTTTGCTCAAACCAAGCACAAAGGAGAAGGAACATTTTGGAAGTCAAGCAACCGTTGAAAGTGACAACAAGATAGCACTTACAAATGAATAATTCTTTCAGGTATAAGTGGAAGAGAACTAACCTTCTTTTCTTAATCTTATGAACCGCTGAAACTCGGTTTGAGGAGCTTCATCATATGCCATCTCATCACGTTGTTCATAGGTCCCAACCTGCACATGCCGCATGAAACATTTAGTATGAAAGAATTAACATCAGACATACATGAAAAAAAAAATCATACAACATACAGCTGGAAGATCAGATATAGCATCCTCTAGCAGAAGCTTTCTTTTCAACTTGACTTTGTGGCCTTCGTCATAAGCAACGGTGTTTGCCTACAGTCATTTCATACAAATAACCTTTGACTTTAGAAATTATGATTGGATTATTGGGATAAAGAATAAAACTCATTGTATACCTCAAACTCCGCAATAACACCACCCCTTAAAACCACATCATGTGTAGGCAATGGATATTGGGGCAACTTCTGTAAAAACCAGAACCGCTTGTTAGCTTGAGAGAAGTCACAGCTAAAAGATTTGTATCTACCTCTTCAGGTTGAGCACCCCACAAGAAAACACGCAGACGGAATTGTGGAAGTCCATATGAACCTGCAGCCATTATGCCCATCCGAACTTGATAGTTCATCGCCACCAAACGACTCAGTGCAAACCGTCCTAGATATCCATGGGCAAACTTTAAGATATCAACCACATTCTCCATCAAAACAAATTTTGGCTTAAGATACTCCACTATGTCCATAAAAATAAGAAGCTGTTTGTTTTTTTCATCTTCCAAGGGGCATTCTTTGTTCCTGAAGCGGTTAAATCCACTAACACCTTGGCAAGGAGGTCCACCGCATATCACGTGAACATCACCCTACAAATATGATAATAAAAACAAATATCAGAATAATAATCTTAGCAATGAGTAGATCCTTTGACGAAAGCAGAATCAACTTACAGGTAAAGGCAAGATCTTTGATTTGTAACCATTTGTTACAAACTCCTTAATAGTTTCTCTACAATTTCTGTTCAAGCAAAAAGGAACAGCAATATTATTAATTATTGTTTGATCTTTGACCAGCAACAGAAGTATGGAGGATCTAAAGCAACACAATGTTTCAGTAGCTTACGTCAAACCCGCAATTGGCTCCCAAGTGTCTTCATTAGCTCCATAACTCTTCCACCGAACCTACATATGGAGTAACATTAACAGACATACATACTGGGAAAATGAAAAATTCAAGACGCCTTTATGTCTGTATTATATTTGTTTCAGCAGTCCAACATTTTTGATATCATGAACTAAAATACTAAACCTTATAAGTTAATTAGCAAGAGAACAATTACGAATATTTATGAAAATCAATGACCCAATTACTGAAAACGAACTTCTAGCTCTTTCATAATACAAGCTAATCAATGTGCACATCACAAGCAGAATATAAAGGTGATGATATGTAGCAGGTAACTAAAATATTGTACAAAAATTAAGCAAAGCATGGTTAGATGCCTTAGAAGCAATAACTGGAACAAAAATAATGATTTATCTTGTTTAGGAAAGAAGGAATTTACAAGTAAAAAAAGTAATTTGAAGAAATGTAACAGCTGCTCATTAATTTAACAGCTAAGTGTGCAGCTTGAATCAACATAAAGTGTACGCTTTCTAAGTATGAGTTTCTTAATGTTCATTTGAATCCTTTATTCTACTTATGTGGTTGTATTATTCACAACTAATCATTACAAGCAGATCGTCGTAGCATGTGTTGTCACTATTCTTTTATTAGCATATACAGCCATAACTGTTTTATTTCCAATAATTAAATAATTTTTAGACACTGAAATGAAATATAAAGGAACTTCACTCTAAGGTTGTTACAACATTAAATACCTTAAGATACAAGCCACGCATTCGATTCTCTTTTGGGTCACCAAAACATATTGCAAGTATTTTTCCAACCTCAAATACTTTTGAATCCTCTTTAATAACGTCATCACTTTCTGTATCATTGTCATTATCGTCCTCATCTTCCACATTAAAGAGATCAAAAAATTTTCCATGTCGCTCAGGACTTTTTATCAAAGAAAAATACTGACATAGCTGTTCCCACTCTTTTAGCAATGCTAGAAAATCTTCAGCCGACTCATTTCTAACCTGATTTCCATAAATAGCTTTGATATTGAATATAAACTGGTAGAAAATCCATCAAATTGATTTAGTAAAAGAGCTACCTTGGTCTCAGGATGGTTTTGCTGTAAACTTTTACAGGCATATTCATTCAAATCAACTGCCCATCTCTATGAAAAACAAAAAATGGAATCAACTTATTTCCAAAGAAATACAGCTCAAAGAAACATTAGTCATGCTGCAGGGGTAGTAGTAGAAAATGATTTACTTACAGTGACAAGATTCAAGCCAGACCAATTAGCACCAAGGCATAAGCCAGTAGACATTGCACCACAACCTGAATATAAATCTAGCAATGCGACATCATGCTTATGTTGATCTGCAATCTTGCTAACATTCCAAACTTCAGAGCTCACTTCAGATGTTCCATTCATATCAATCTCAGAGGAAATTGTTGATGATGTCTCACTACCAACTCGTTTATTGTCTACATAGTAAAAAATAAAATTATTATAACGTAACATCCAAGTTACAAAATCCAAGAATAAGACCCCAGTTATACATAGAGAAAATGGTTACCGAGAGGTAGTTTAATAAATGAGGAATATGGAAGCTGGTATAACATATCACAATAGTAATCACAAACAGGTAGGGGTTTCTTTGCATTCAAGTCAGCCTGAAATAAAAACAATTATTACATCACCATACACAGACATTGAATAAGTGAATCAAAAGTATGCTCCAGCACCTTTAATGGCAGTTTAGCTATATTCAGCTTTTTTATCAGACAGTCCAATGGGTTGTCATCTTTAATTTCTGAGAAGAACACACGCTTGCTGTCGATATGATGGGCATGCTCTTTAATGACCTAAAATATGATAAACAAGTTACAAATCTCTAAAATAAAAACATTTCAAAATAAATAAAAGGACCTTATGATATTTATCTTACAGTATCTCTAGCTCTATAATACCACTGCGCTGTGAAATATAGTTGCCCATCGATTGCTTCAAACATTTCAATGATCTTGCAAATGTACTCATCTTCCCCTTCTCCAGCCTACAAGAATTATATTTACCAAAAAAATTCACATCACAACCAAAAAAATAACTACGTGGATAAATAAGATTTTTCATAACAAAAGGAAAAGAAACCTCTCCTAAATAGATCGTGTATACACATAAATAGCAATGCAAAACCACAACATCGTGCCAGGATAGTTTTTGAAATTTTCTAGCCTCTGTGGATATTAAGTCTAAAAAGAATCACATTTTTATCAAACTCCGTAATTGAGTGGTACTACCGATTATAATATTGGACAATAATAAAATTCATTTTTGTACCAACTGCAGAGCATTTTTCCCATTTTGTGCTAGAATAACATCTACTTTGAGAAAACCTTCAACGACAATCGTTCTTGTAGTCATCTAAAAAAGCTTGAATGAAACATTTATAACCATCATTGTTGATAAAACCAAAGTCTGGCGCAAAAAAGTGGAAAGACATAAGAAGTAAAAGACTCATTCAGTCAATCAGTATCAGCAAAATACATAAATCAACGACCGAAACTAGTAGCATAGTAATTAGTACCACCAGCTACAGAAAATTTAAAATAAAAAATTTTAGAATTTTAGATTAGCATCATCGATTCTCACCTTCACATGTGCATCATTATGTAGATCATAAAGGATCTCACCATCAACCTTTGCTTGCACATAATGGAACTTTGCTTGGATTATTTCATCAGAGTCATCTCTGCAGTACAAAATAAAAACTAAAAACTTTTATGGTGAAAAAGAAACATATTTAATTAGTAGCGATATTAACACAATTCTTCACCAGTATCAAACCTATTTATTTCAAAAAAATTTAACACCGCCAAAAAATGTTGAAAAGCTCCATTTTAATCATACATCCAATATAAAGGCTTTTTTTAATCACCGTATAGATACTATAATCGCACATAACAACTGAAAAATCATCAAAAAGTAACTTACTCGCTTGACCTTTGTGTATGAGCAACTTTCTTCTTTGCCTGGAAGGAAATACAAGCATATCAGTTTCACAGTAAAACATCAAAAAAATAGAACAAGACTTTAAATTATTGTCAATCAAACTTCTTTTCCTCGGACTAATATAATTTGTGAAAAGAACTTTACGCCATTTTAGTTCATGAAAAATGTTTGAATTGCAATATGTTGATTAAGTATCATCATGTTTATCTTAGCTAATGTCAAAAACAATTTATGAACATGTTTGGTAGATTAAGCCAAGTCTTGAGATTATGGAGTCATAATGTAATGGACGTGCATAACTGAATGAGAGGTTTATGGAGTCATAATCTCTTCATTTTTGTCCTAACACTAAATAAAACCCTGATAAACTAACCAGACAAATGAAAAACGAGACTGATGAAAAGCACCTTCTCCTGGTACCGATGGGACCAGCGTTGCCTGGCTTCCAGGACAGGAACAGGATCCCCTATAAACCTCGCATTAGGCTCCTCGTCGCTTTTTTTTCTAGATTTTAACTGTTTGGAGGAGGAAACTACTTTTGGCAAGGGAGAATCAGAAGCTCTTCCAGCCAATTGACTGCCCTTTTCCAGCTCCTCTTTCTTCAGTCTCGTGGAAGGAGTATAGGTCACTGCAGGCTCCTTGTTGCTTTCTTGTTTACTTTTTAATTTCTTGGAAGAAGAAGAAACTCTAGGTAAAGGAGAAGCAGAAGCTTCGACATGCATTTGAATTTCGCTCTCCAGTTCCTCCTTCTTCAGCTTCTTCAAATGAGGAGAATCAGCTATACACGTCACCACAGGCTCATCGACTCTTTCTTTTTTGTTCTTCAAATTCTTCGAAGATGAAACAACTTTACGCGCAGAAGAATCAGAAGCTCCTCCATTCAATTGACTGTCGTCATCCAGCTGCTGTTTCTTCAGCCTCTTAGAAGAAGAATCGCCATTAGGCATAGGCGACGAAGAGGCCATAGACCTGGTTTGACGCTTGCAAGACATTCTCTTTGAGAGATAATCGAACTGAGCCAGAAACAGTGAGAGAGATTAGAAGAGAAAAGGTCAAAAAGGTCTGAATTTTTTTCAGAGCGGGTGAAAGGCGGGAAGAGAGGATTGAGTTTTCCATTTTAGCGGATTTGAAAATGTGAACGTTGGGCCTTTAGGCCCTGTTTGGCTACGGGTATTCCAATGTCTTTTAAATTAATTAGTTTTAACTAAATACTTAAAAAACTTTCCGCTAAAATAATTTAACGGTAATTAACAAAAAAAAAAATCTTAAATTATAAATTAAATAACAAGTTAAATCTTAAAATAATTTTGTTAAGAAATAAAATCATTAACTATATAAAATAAACAAGCCAAATTTTACAGTCACCCACACTTTCTGTTAAAAATATATGTCTCAAATATTCACGCTATTTGCCCAACCTGCAGACGTCTGTGCTAGTTCATGGCATCTACGCCAATCCACGAATGTATCCGTAGATATCCACACTTTAATTAGTGGATGTAGTTGTAGATGTTCATACTTTATATCTAATTATTAAATCCAAAGTAATTCAAATTTCACAAGTTGTTGCAATCATCCACTAATTTAAAGTGACGACGTCCTCATGTTAGGTTGCCGCTAATTAAAGTGTGAACATCCTAGGATTTGTGCGGATATTTGAGACATATTTTTTAACGAAAAACATAATTATAATATTCGATTTATTTATTTTTTATAGTCCAGTATTTTATATATTAGTAAAATTATTTTAAAGTTTGACTTTTAATTTAAGATTTTTTTTTGGTTAAATACCTATAATTTAATAAATTTTATTCTTAACCATTTATTTTAATTATTATTTTATTGTGTATAAAAATTTTGGAATCCAATACCATAATTCAGATAACAAAGATTTATTCCCTTGCCCTGCCTAATTTCTTTATTATATCTGTAAGGAAAAATGACAAACCAACCATCATACTTTATGATGAATGACAAATTAATCATCCTACTTTTTTTGCTAATAAAATAACAACTGGAGTATGGAAAAAAATCACTGCTGATATCATTGTCACATTTGTCATTAAACGCTTTGACGACGAACCACAACGATTTAGTTATATGCTCTGAATTATATGATTTTACTGTTTTCCGTACTTAGTAACTTGATTCATTCCATGCTTATTGTACATGCAATGCTTGTAAATTAAGAGTTAAGAATTTCCACTAATAATAAAACTTACCATTATATATCCAAGATATTTAATCGTCCTGTAATTATTTATATAAACAATCTTTATTTATTTTTAACTAAATACAAAATTGTTTATGCATTTAGAAGAAGTCTACATGTAATACCATAAGCAATTATTTGAACAAAAGGACAATTGTTCTTTGAGTAATTAGCAAAATAATTCATGTTATATTTCGTATTCATTGCATGAGAAAATAATTATAGCTCATCATAATTATATTAAACTCACCATATTTTAAGTGAAAAATACGATATATTTGTCAAATTTTAATATAATAGTTGTCGTTTTACTAACGACTCAAAAAATAAGAATAGTTATGCTGAAAATACAAGTCTCAGTTTAATATAGTAACTATGTAAATATTGAATATTTTTTAGCTCAATTAAAAAGTTTATTTTTATAAAATATTCAAGTATTTTCAATTAATTTTACAAATTTTAAACCCAAATGTTTTGTTAATTATACAATTTTATTAGAGAAAAAAAAATTAATTTTGGATTTTTTAATTGTTAAATTAAAAGAAAATGATAAAAATCTTGAGTTCGGAGCCGGACCCACCATATCAGCCAAACCTCGTTACATCTCGGTCTGTCCTCCACGCCACCTTTTAGAGTCGGTGTGTCCTATTTTCCCAATTTTGTCAAGCCCTAGCTTCAATTCCAATAATACAATTTCAATTCTTTAAAATCAAAGCCGATTTCATCCGATTTACTCACCGATCGGAGCGAATTCAAGCTTGATTTGGCCATTGGGTTCCACGACTCCACGTCTCGCAATTCAGCAATGTTTTGGGAGCTGAGCTGAAACAAAGATAATGGTCGATTTGTTGGCCTTGTTTTATACTAGTTGTTTTATGGGTTTACAAAATGCTGGAGCTTCGCCGTGGAGTCCGCCGAGGCCGCGCTAGTCTCGCTCAAAGGCGATTGGAGGCCCGGCCTGCGGGCGATTACATAAGAACCCGTGCCGCGGTTGCGAGGGAAGCCGTAGAGGCGAGAGCTAGACCGAGGACACGTTTGGAAGCTAGAAAATCGAATATCAAGGATATCGAAGACCAGGTGATTGTTATATCAGAGAGGGGCAACGATTTGGTGCTCGATCAGGAGAATAAGGTTGCAACGAAAGAAGAAGAGGAAGAAAAGAAGGGTATGATGAACGATAATAGTGGTGGCTTGAGTGCTAATAAAGCTGCTGGTCAAGAGGAAGAAGGCAGTACAGCGCCTTTTCCTGAAAGGGTAGATCTGTTTTTTATACTCTGTAACTAATTTGGTTATTTGTGTTTTGCACCTCCTGGTTTGCGTTATTTCGTTAAACTATGTTTTGATGGTTTCTATTTGGATGAACGGAGTTCGTATCTAGTTTGACTCCGCATTATGATTATGCTCCAGTTGATCATCTTATAATCAATGCTTTGATTGCATTCATTTTATTGTAATTGCAGTACATTTTGTGGCATCCATTTTCAGGTTCAAGTTGGAGGTTCGCCTATGTATAAAGTAGAGAGAAAGCTGGGTAAAGGAGGATTTGGTCAAGTATTCGTAGGTAGACGAATCTCAGGTGGAAATGATCGTATAACAGGCCCAGGAGCAATGGAGGTAATTAATTCTTTTTTTCACTATTTTGCTATCATGATTCTTAAGCAGTTCTATATTTTCTGTTGGAAAAAGTAACGATCATCTAATATTTGTATAGGTAATAATTCGTGACTATTGAAAAACGATTGTTTTTGTACACAAAAACATGTTATTGTTTAAACTAATTATCTTTTGTACTTTTGTTGATATCAGGTTGCTATTAAATTTGAGCATAGAAACAGCAAAGGTTGTAATTATGGTCCACCTTATGAATGGCAAGTTTACAAGTGAGTGCCTTTTAAGTTATTTTCATATGCATCATGTCTTGGTTGACATACGAAATTTAATGAAGAATGTCCATGCAATATTTTTTTATTCGTCAGCACTCTTGGTGGAAGCCATGGAGTCCCTAGGGTACACTTCAAAGGAAAGCAAGGGGATTATTACGTAATGGTATGACTAACTAAACTATCTTATTCTACTTTCTTTTTTTATCACATGCGATAACTATCTTGTTTATTACAGGTCATGGATATGCTGGGGCCTAGCCTATGGGATGTCTGGAATTCTTCGGGTCAGGCGTGAGTATCTCATCATTAGCTTCGTTACACCCCTTATTAATTTTTTCTTGCTCTTAATTGTTTTGAAAGTCAAAACTTTTGTAGTTTAGTATCTTGTATGGATGTCTGGCTGGGCTATATTGTGGTATGGTTATTACTAGAGTCACATTTTTTTGTCTTTATCATGTTGGGCGCTTAAGAGTCAATTTCTGCTAGTTGAGGTTTATGCTTGGAAAATCTTGTAAATAATAATGTCCTCTGCTTAGAAAATTATCAAAAGTAGAAAAATGTTTCTAATTGGTTTCATCTGTCGATGATAATATGAAACTATTAATTTATTTAGCTTGATAATATGAAACTACTAATTTATTTAGCCAAGTACATATCAGATATCACTTGTTGGTAGTCATAAACTATTTCAAATTTTTATTATGTAAATCCCTAATGGGTGTGGTTGGTAGCATCATTTTGTTACCATCATAACACCTCTACTTCATCTTGCATATTGTACGGCCCTTAAATCTTAATATCAATAAGTTTGTCATGGTTCAACAAGAAGCCATAATATTTTCTGAACTTTTGATTGGACGAGAATCCTAATGAACATACCCATAAAATGTGTTCAGAGGAGAGTCCGCAGATATGTCCCACAGATAAGGTTGCTGGTGAAGTTTAGATCTTTTTTCCTCATGAAGTTGAGTTCTACAACATCTTTCACATTTTTTGTTTATCTTTTTTGGGACGTGGATGAGATGTCATGGGCAAAATTGATTATTAGAGTTGTGTTTGCAGCCTATGTGGATTTGATTTTAACTCTATTTTTCCTGATATGCTAGAATCAAGAAAAAAGTTCTTGCCCATGTTTCGTCTTTTAAATCACAAAAAAAGGCTTCTGGGCTTTAGTGTACTTTTATAAAATATAATTCCAATTGCCTTGTTCTTATTCTTCATTATTGGAAAAAACTGAGCTCAAGTCTCAGACTTCTATTGTTTTCTCAATTCTATGATTTGGTCTGTGTAGGATGTCCTCAGAAATGGTTGCTTGCATTGCAGTAGAGTCATTGTCAATTCTAGAGAGAATGCACTTCAAAGGGTATGATTCTACCTACCTTTTCTTGTGTAATTGTGCTGGTTCTTACAAGCTTTCTAAAAGTGTGAAGTGATTTGGAATATTTTTGTCTTCTATTAATTTTCTGCATCCCTTTTGATTCGAAATGAACTTATTCAATCATAATATTACTTTTACTAGTTACGTGCATGGAGATGTAAAACCAGAGAACTTTTTACTTGGTCAGCCTTCAACACCACAAGAGAAAAAGTTGTTTCTTGTAGACCTTGGATTAGGTAAGCAATTTCATATAATCTATTCTATCTTGTTAAGTTGTATTTATGTGATTTATTTTCTTTATTTGAACCAACTTTTTGCAGCAACAAAGTGGAAAGACAACTCTAATGGGCAACATGTTGAATATGATCAACGCCCTGATATGTTTAGGTGAATAAAAAATTATTTTATTATTTTGAGGCATTATTCTGCTATAGTGCTGCTGACCTTTTATTATCTTGTCATTTCTGCAGAGGAACTGTCCGATATGCGAGCGTCCATGCTCATTTGGGAAGAACTGCTAGTAGAAGAGATGATCTTGAATCTCTTGCCTACACTCTTATATTTCTCCATCGAGGCAAATTACCTTGGCAAGGCTATCAGGTTTATTATCTTCTTTAGATGTTGTTTGGGAAGGGTTTAATTATCTTCTTTTTATTGACTTATTGCAAGTAGTGGACATTTTCTTTTTTGCTAGGGTGACAATAAGTCCTTCCTGGTTTGCAAGAAAAAGATGGCAACCTCTCCTGAGATGTTGTGCTGCTTCTGCCCTCCACCACTAAAACAATTTCTTGAGATTGTGGTGAACATGAAATTTGATGAAGAGCCAAATTATTCGAGGTTGATATCTTTGTTCGAGGGTTTGATTGGACCAAATCCAGCTGTGAGGCCCATAAAAACTGACGGTGCTCAAAAGGTTGTTTGAATGATGCATTGGCGTCTGGATAAAATTTTAGTTTTATACCTTGTCATTAAATTCTAGTTTTCTGACCATTGTTAGATCATTAGTCAAGTTGGCCAAAAGAGGGGTAGGTTGAATGTTGAAGAAGAAGAAGAAGATCAGCCAAGGAAAAAGGTTCGTTTAGGTGTTCCTGCCACGCAGTGGATTTCAATTTACAATGCTAGACTGCCAATGAAACAGAGGTGAAAAGTGCATTTTGGTTGGTTTTATTTTTACCTTTCATTTTCTGCTTCATCTAGAATTGATATGTTTGTTTTTTTCTGCTGCCATGCTTATTTGAGATTTACATAAATCTGAACTGCCAAGCAAAATTTGAAGTCTCATTTGTCCTGCTAATATATACAGCACATAATTTGACGTGGTTTATTTGAACTTTTTGTTTTAATTTCTGCCTCCAATGTTTGTCAGATAGCTCTAACATTGTACGTATATATTATATTTGGTAGGGAGAGAGTCATATATGTCATTGTACTTTTATTGAAAAAAAAATTGTGGTTCGTTTTATCTTCCTAGAATCACATATTATTCATAGCAGTGTCGTGGAAGGACTTTTTAATTGTGCTTGGTAGAATGTCATTGTTTCCATAACAATGTAAATACATGGTAAGATCATCACTCTAGCATATTTGTAATTTATGTTGTTTTTATCCATTTTGAAACTATTAGAGGCTCCACTAAAACAAGTAATGCCAAAAACTTTGGATCTTTAGTAGTTTGTGCTTTTTATTTCTTTGTTAGAGGTGCCCAAGTTCTTAAAGTATACTTTGTGCAAATAGGAATGTTTTCATCTTGCTTTTTATTGGGTCGAATGCTGTTGATTTGTTATGTTTTAATCAGTTAAAATTGCCCATATTTTGTCCTAGCGCTAGCATCACCATGTTGCTTTTTATGTTTTTTGGGATATTGATCTATATTCTCCTTGTACTTACTTTCTCTCTAGTGGAGATAAGTGTCGTTGAAAAAAATTATCCATATTTTGGGAACCTTCTTTACTTGGCTGAGTTTGGATTAAATTTTTTGCTTCTATTGTAAAATACAAATTTCTTAAGATTGGTGCTAAACGAACTGAACGATTGTTGTGTGATTAGGTATCACTATAATGTGGCTGATGCAAGGTTGCCTCAACATGTGGAAAGAGGGATAGCCGATGGTTTACTCATTAGTTGTGTGGCATCTTGCTCCAATCTTTGGGCTCTGATCATGGATGCAGGAACTGGTTTTACCCACCAAGTTTATGAGCTTTCACCTTTCTTTTTGCACAAGGTTAGTTGTTGTGCTGTGCATTGTATATTTTGGGTTATATTGGCGTGTATTTACATCAAAAGTTGAACCTGGAACATTGTAGTAAGTTTGATTTCTATAGGAATGGATAATGGAACAATGGGAGAAGAACTATTACATTAGCGCTGTTGCTGGTGCTAACAACGGAAGTTCACTTGTGGTGATGTCTAAAGGTGTGATTGCTGTAACTATTTCATCCCAATCATTTATTATTCTTCCCTTTTAATGGTACCTCTAAGAAAGTATTCTTTGCTTCAAAAGTTCTTGTCATTTATCCTTTATATTGACTGTATTTATATATGGTCTGCTCATGAAATCTTATTCTCGTCATTTATCACTTTATATTGACTGTATTTATAGAAGGTCTGTGCTCATGAATTCTTAGGCCTCTGCCATAACAATAGCTGCAGATGGAATTTTATGTGACTTAAGTCTTTGTTTCGATGGTCATATGCATTCCAGAAGTTGCGAAGTCTATTGGTTCAATGGTTTTTATTTTTTTCCCCTGCTACTAAAGCCGTTGCCCAATCATTGCAGGTACTCAATACACTCAACAGTCTTACAAAGTGAGCGACTCTTTCCCCTTTAAGTGGATAAATAAGAAATGGAGGGAGGGATTTCATGTGACTTCAATGGCAACTGCTGGAATCAGATGGGGGATTGTCATGTCTCGCAATGCTGGCTTCAGTGACCAGGTTTGAACCCTACCTCTTTGCTCTAAAAATCTGATGTTTTTTTCCTTGAGTTATCTTTAAAGCTCCTATCAAATCAAAGGAAAATGGCCGTCTTTCTAATTGCAACTTTCCACTCTTAAGTCTCTTTCTGAAGGTTTCAAAGCTTAACTTATTGTCATGTCATTGGTGTAGATTCATATTCATCTTCCTAATAACTCATTTGGGTGATTGATTGATTACTCTTGTCCATAGGTTGTGGAGCTTGATTTTCTGTATCCAAGCGAGGGCATCCATAGACGATGGGATAGTGGGTATCGAATAACATCAACTGCCGCAACATGGGATCAAGCGGCCCTCATTTTGAGCGTCCCCAGACGTAAACCCGGGGATGAAACACAAGAAACTTTGCGTACCTCCCAATTTCCTAGCACACATGTCAAGGTAAGAGACAATTGAAAATTCTAGAATAATACTATATATATTCTCTATCTCTACCTTTTAATTTTATTTCTCGATAGGAACTATAATATTATTGAAGAAATTCACACACTCAAACACACTTTTAGGCTTTCGAGACCTTAGAGTCTCTCTACACAATCCCATTCTCCTATCTAATATATCCCTTCACAACTAACTCCAAGTTCCCAACTAACCCTAAGTCGTTATATGATAGACTTGATCTATAATTATTCTTAACTAATTAATTAACTTTTATTAATTATTTTAATTATCAATACAAAATAGTCAAGTCATAGAGTATAAAATTACAAGTATCCAAATTTTAAAAATGTGAAATCAATTGGTCCTCACTGTCTTACGCGTTGGTACGTGTTGTTCATCCTGCAGGAAAAATGGGCAAAGAATCTCTATTTAGCATGCTTGTGTTACGGCCGAACTGTATCTTGAGGCTGCCTCTAACAACGAGGGTCTTGTTTAAATTTTAAAGAAATCAATGTTTTCGACACGATAACTCTTGGGGCTCGACCTATGTGGCAACATAGATTTTGTTGTATGATAAGTGTTATTATTAAATCTGTACACGACCTATGCCATGCATACCTGGTACTGTGCTGCTCTGCTTTTATTTGTATCATGCCGAGTGCTCTATTCTTTCTCGACCGTCTGAGCGATCTCAGGTAGATGATTGCAGTAGCCAGATCAGCTTTGTATCTAAGAGTTAACCATAAGGTCTTCATTGATAAATATAATATTGGAGTACAAGAAAGGGGTCCAAAACGTGAAATATAGTAAAATTGATAATTATTGTGTCATTGCACAATTTCTTATTTGTGGGTCTCTTAGTTTATCATGGTGTTCTATAAAAATCGCGCTAAAAAAATCAAACTATTATAGTTTGTATTTTCAAAATGTGTCCCTTTTTTGTTTAATGTAACGTTAGATTTACTATCTATATATAATGGGCCTACATATGATATGGATCATATATTATATGATTATTATTATGTGATGCTCATTAAAATTATTAGTACATATTAAGTTATTGAGCTTAAAATGTATATAATAATATGAATAGACCTGTTATGAATGGAATTGTCTCATTTTCACAAGAAAGAAGTTTAGATGACGAAGAACTTGACTAAATGTGCTAATTTTTGCAAAAGATTTGGGTGCACTTCTTCTATCTTTGTATATTTGAAATGGTGGTAGATTATTAGGTATGTTTCCTAAGTTAATAAGGATTAGGAACATGTTAATCTCTTTCCTAGCAAGTGCTGTTTCGAAGAATCCAAGTTGTGTTATTACACTTCTAACATGTTAACTAAGCCCGGAAAATTGTCTTTTTAAAATGCTTTAATCGAAAGTTTCTGAATTTGAGGTGTGCAAATGTTGTTTGAGGGAGAAGAAGCAGAATCAGTTTGAAGAAAATCTGTGCTGACACGTCTTAGTTATCTGATAAACCAGCGTATTGCAGAGAGAGAGAGAGAGAGAGAGGATGGCATCGTCTTCGCAGCTCTCTGCTATTCCGCACAGCTTCTCTTCAACCTCTAAAGCTTCCTCACACGACCGTTAGTCTCACTTTCTCTATCCCCATTTCGAATAACTGACAGTTTAGCTCGCTACGAGCTTCATTTTGCATATTTACTGCCATTTTTTAGTTACCTTGCCCTTCTTTTAGCTCTCGCATATTTGTAAAATTCATGGGTTCTTCTGCAACAACATCGTAATTCAATATCTGAGTTCCGATTCTTATGTATTTTGATTCATGAGCGACCGACATTATAGTCCGTGGAAATTTCTTCTGAATTATTTACACAATCGAGTCTTAATTTTCCTCCTCAGTTCCCCAACTATTGTGCTTGGCTCTAAGTTTCGAGAATGATTCATTCTCTTTCAGTTTATTTTTATTACAATGTAAATTTCTGGGTAGAAGTCACATTTCTTGATGGTAGTACTATTTCGACAATGATTGTGCTGACAATAGCAAACAAGAACCACTGATCTTCCGCTCCTTTGACTGTGTTCCTCTGCCTCCTGGTTATTTTTGTACAAAACCCTTATCAGTGCAATTTCTGTAGAGTTTCAATTTAAGTTTCATACTGAATTTCCTTTCAGAATATAAAATAAGGATTGAATGTAATCATACCTATGCGAGTGTTTGATAAAATGAATACAATCTGGAATTTCAGGTAAATCAAAACCAGTTCTTCTCAAGGTGAAATCAAGTTACGAAAAAGAAGATCCATCAATACCATTAAAGGTTTGCTTGTATGTTTTGATTTTTTTTTGTGGCGTGAAGACAATTTCATTTTGTTGTACTGCATTTAACAACATTCTTTACTTACCCAACCCACACATACACTTATAAAAGTTCCTAGTTTATGTGTGGATTGAGGTCTCTAAGGAAATCATTGCTTTAGTCCAATGATGGTTGAAGAAATTTAGCAGTGAAATGCTATCTTTTCAGTTTTGATCTTGTATGTCGAGTGTTCTAGAAGAACAAATATGGGGTTCATCAGAGTTAGAGCATCTTCTTATTTCAGGAATCACGAGTATTGATCTCTCGACGAAGCTGCCTAACATGCCTGTGTTCGTCTGTAGCATTAGTAAGCAATTCTCATGGCGCGAAAGCCTTACCTGCTGCAGTTGGTTTGGACGGAAAAGAAAGAGCCGTTTGCCGGAATTGCAATGGAAGCGGTGCTGTTCTTTGTACGTGCACTGCCCCTAATTTATTTTTAATGTCATTTTTCATGTTTGGCTTAAGAAACGTGCTGCTTCACACCTACAAAGCAGTGTTGTGCTTGAATTCTAGAGAGAGAGAATACCAATCAAGCACCAACATGCGTCAATATTGAATGAATAAACACACACATGCTTGATGCTGGAGTCTATTTTGTTCACCGTGCATAGTTTGGTGTCTATTGTGCTTTAGGGTATTGGTTGTACTGACCCTCTAAGTTTGGGGTGTATCTTAGATTTATACCTTTCAGCTTACGAAACATGTCGTTTCATACTTGTAAATATTGACGGGTTTTAATTATTTAAAAAACGTAGGAGAAAAATAGTTAAATTTTTACATCGTTGACATTGTTGGTGTTACTTAGGCGATATGTGCGGAGGGACAGGAAAATGGAAAGCTCTCAACAGAAAACGGGCAAAAGACGTTTACGAATTTACAGAATGTCCAAACTGCTATGGTACATATATTTAGCTGGTAGAGCATAGATGTAGTAGACACACTAAACATGCTGCTGCTGCTGCTGCTGCTTCATTTTCTTCTTATCATGATTTTGTGATGACAAATAGAGTTAGAATAAATCTATGCTTACCCTTTTCATTGACCAAGTTGTTACATTTGTTCAATATGACACCACTACAAATAATGCAAAGCTTTGCTCAATTGAACAATCTATTGTTTCTTCTTGATAAGTTTTAGACTGTGTGGTATCATCTACTATGTACACTAGAAATTATGAAAACTAAGGCAATTTGACTGCATCTTTGTTTACATGCAAAAGTATAGTCATAAATGATTATAGGTTTCTAAGCCGGGCGATTTGCCGATAGATTTGCAAATTCTAAACTTGATATTTTTGGTGTATCCTTGGCAGGTCGAGGAAAACTTGTGTGTCCGGTCTGCTTAGGAACTGGTTTGCCAAACAACAAAGGTCTTCTTAGGCGTCCCGATGCACGGCAATTACTCGATAAGATGTACAACGGTCGTCTTTTACCGAATTCTTAGTACCCTTTTTGTATAACCATGCATAGAATCTATTTAGTGTAAGTTCATTGTTTTAGCATCGTTCTTTTTCTGTTTGTATGATGTTTATACAGCAATTTTGAGCATTGAATGTTACTCATTTCAACTACTATGCAAATACCCATAAATCACAGGCAGATTTTCCAATTTCATATGAAATTTTGTTGAATGTCAGCTCCTGAAAAGAACCGATAACGCCTTCTCGCGAGTTCAGTTCCTACGGGTCTTACATTCAACCAGACGAAGATTTCGGAAAAATTCTGCGTACTAGTGAAATTGGCTTGGATTCGCCAATTGTGGATTGTCCGAGACCATCGAGATAGATATTTCTCCATCGACTCCTGAGAATTCATCAATTGATCAGAAAACACTTCAGAGGAGGCTTCAATTCTTCCACAAATTGTGCTTCTAATCATCAAAGCAAAGCTTGGATCCGCTGTTGAGTTTCCTTCAGACACAAACTTTGAGGTCACTTTTTTTAACCTTAGTTTCTCCTTGACCTTCCGGCTTATTTACGGCTTGGTCGGCCTTGGAGACGATTTTGGATACTGTAAAGCCGGAAATTTCAAAGAAATTTGATCGAAAAGGGATCAAAGAATCTCGAAGAATAACGTCTATTCCCTCGTATGTCCAAGCACCCAACTTTGCCTCCCCTTTTAGTCCAACAGCAAACCAACCAAGCCCGGCTGCTGCAATGTCCATAGAACTTGAGTCCCAACTGTTTCCGTTTACTCGCAGTTCCTTCCTTACCCATTTCCCAAGCTCAGCAACTCGGTTCCTTCCAATTGGTGGCTGAGCAAGTAAAGAAAATTACATTGGTCTTTTATGTTTATCAGTAAACGATGACTTATAATTTGAAAAGAATAGTCATCTAAGAAAAGCATAAACAATTTGGCTTCAACTAAATAAGTCAACCTCAAATATTAATCCCTCTACCAGAACTACATTTTCTATTATGACCATCTTTTATCTTATCATTAAAAGTAAGATAAAATTGAGACCCTAATATTTGACATTATTTACAGGTTAAGCCTTGAATTATTTTTTTCTAATATATCAAACATCCACCTTTCAGCAATTTGAACCTTGCAAGCAATTTAATTGTAAATCCAATGTGTATACCGCGTTTTCCATTTAATTAGGTGTTTTAACTTTCATGTTTCATTTGATTACAAATTCTATCAACCTCTTCTCTGATAATTTCGAATTCTGTTAAAAAACGACGACAGAATTCGAAATCAAATTAAAAAATTACCAAAGAAGTCAGAAATCAGGTTAAAATATTTGATTAAATGGAAAACATAGTGTACACGTGTTGGATTTAATAGATGAATTGACAATAAAATTCAAATTGTAGATAGTTGAAAGGTGAAAGTTCTACTTGTCAAAAAAAATAATTTGAGGTGCAAATGACCATAATGTTAAGATCTAAATTAGCTCTACCCTAATATCTAAGAAACTTAGTGAAGCTACAAATTTTGAATTTGCATAGCAAATCTAATAGAGTAAAATAGAGAGCAAAAAAAAAGATCACTATCTCATGCGAAATTGAAGTGTCCACATCTAAATGCCAAGGATCATAAAAGTATCATGATGTAGTCAACAAGAAATCATAAGAACCCAAAATAAATACCTCAGAATAATCAACAAAATACCTGTAATTGATGACCAAAATGTTCTTCTAGAATCACATTCGCATTCTCCGTTTTTCCCATGTGCAACGGAAGATAAGGAGATGCCCAGACAGTAATATAAAGCGAATCTACCGCTGCTTCTTCAACATCTAGCCTCATTAGGCCTGCAATATGAATTGTGTGTCCAACCTGAAACCAAACTTAAGGACATGAAGCATAGCACCCACAAACGCTGACTTTAAAATAAAGAAAGGCAGAAAAGTGTCAGACAATGAGGCGATGGTTCTAAAATTTTATATACAGAATTCAAAGTTTGCAATTATCGTCACAATTACATATTTTCAATGACAATGACCAATCCAAGATTATTTTTAGTCATTTATTTTAATCAAAGGTAGTTCTTAGGCTGCATTTGTGATTGCTTTTGGGATGCTAAAAATACTTTTTTCATAATTTTAACTGTTACAAAGTATTTGATAACTTTTAATAAAAAGTTACTACAATTTTGACAAGTTGAAAAATGTAGCTTTTGATATTTGCTTTCCTAATAATGTGGAAGTGGTAATAAAATAAACTTATTTCCATTTTAATTTTTTAAAATTTTTAATAATGACATTTAACCACCCATTTTTTCTCGCACTCCTTTTATTCATCTTTCAATTCTAATGTCCTTTTATGAAATTTAATAATTGAATACCAAAATTTGTTAACCATTAACAATGATAAATCATTTACCAAACAGTTGATTTATTTCACAAGCACAACTAACACTAATTATTAAAAAAACTACAGTAATATCAAACTGGGCCTTAATCTTCAAGCATGGTAGGAGAATTAGCACGCACTACAACTACAAAATGATTTAAAGGTTTGATTGGCCTCACAAGACAAAGCAACTTCAGTTTTAGTAATTTCCTAAAAGAAGGCAAAGAGTCAGTGGCTATGACAAGTTTGAAAAATCATATTTGAAAGCCATAATCCTTTACTCCTATGCACTATAAAAAGTATGACTATTCCCATTTATCTAATGGTTAAATTAATCTTTTTCAGAGCATTTTCCACTGGACCATTACTAATCTTAATCTTTTTCAAGGTTACATACCTTAATCCTGTATGTCCTTGGCTTTAACTCCTTGCTGATGTGAACCAGTTTCTGCTCTTCCCTCATCAATCTTGTCGTAATCTGGTGAGGAAGCAAAAGGCCTGGAGTATCAAACAATTTAGCCTGACCTGGAAGAACACCCTCCACTCTAATTATCCCCAAAGTTGTACCAGGAACAGGCGCTTCTGTCAAATGTGTCATCTTTCCACCAACGTGTTTTCCTATTGAATTGATCAATGTGCTTTTTCCAGCATTTTGTGCTCCAATTGCCCAAATGTTACCTCTGGGCCCTGCCAAATGAAGAACATCATCAATGAGATTCTTCAATCCCCAATCTCTAGTCGAGCTTACCATGTGCAAGCTAGTTATCCTGTTTGCTCCTCCTTCCCTCGCTCTCTGCCTTATCCAATACTCTAATCTCGTTGGAGAAACCGAGCTTGGCAACAAATCTATTTTTGTCACAACAAGAACTATTCTAGGCACATTTGCTGACTTTCCCTCTTTCCAAGCAGCTGAATTCTCCTCAATTGTAGCTGAAACCAATTTCGCAACCTTTCTTGGAAATGATCCATCAAAATCCGATGCATCAACAACCATCAAGACCACAGACCGGGTCCCAGCAGCCGACACTAACCTTCTACCGACAGTATGATCAAAATCAAAATCCGGAAGCAAATTTTCCACAGTCGGATCCTTTACCTTCCCATAATGTCTCAAAGAATGGCAGCGCGCACAAACTACAGGCATTTCGGATTGTTTGATCATGTTTCCATCCGTATTATCACTTTCCTGCTCATTCACAATACCCTTTTTGAGAAATTCGGAGAACTCAGACTCCCTATCAACAGGTTCGAGATGAGCATAAAGTCGATAATTCGGATCCTTAGCGGAGGGTTTGACGAAGAATCCAGGATGCTTAGGG
Organism: Begonia loranthoides; assembly: GCA_022433065.1. Classification (NCBI taxonomy): domain Eukaryota; kingdom Viridiplantae; phylum Streptophyta; class Magnoliopsida; order Cucurbitales; family Begoniaceae; genus Begonia; species Begonia loranthoides. Next base: position 2,492,869 of record CM039481.1, read on the forward strand.
TTCGAATCTTGCATGTGAACCCCGCAGCCAGGGCAGACAGTTTGAGAAATCGATTCTTCGTAATTCCCATCACGAATAAGAGGGAAAGGCATCGCTTTCGTATATTTTGAAGAGAAAAACTTGGAGAAACTGAGTAAAAATGACGGAGAAGAAAGTACTCGAACATGGCGAAGACATTGAACATCAAAGGTGGAAATTGAAGAAGAAGGAGGTGCGAGTAAATTAGTAGAATAGAATTGAGCGGAAGAAGAGAGGGAGAGAAGAGGTCTGAGCTTTGAAGCAGACATGTTTCGCGCCATAATCATGTCTCTCCTCTCCCCTTCCTCTCTGCTCTCATCCAGACAGTAGGATTTGAGGATTTAAGCTTGGTTTAACGCCAGGTGCGACTTTTTAAGCTTCTAATAATGCGACGTCGTTTTTTTAATTTGCTAATTCAACATATATATATATATATATATATATTCTATTTTCAATAATTTCATTAAGAAATATATAATATTAAAGATTTTCCAATTTATTTTACAAGGATCAACCCCCTTAAAAAAACGACCAATCCGTGAAAACCCGACTTAAAATCAAGCACAAAATCAACCTCAATCTCATAGCCGAGACACAATTGTCATCGGACACAGATCTAACTTGATTTTTAGTTTAGCTATGCTATGCAACACTATTTACAAAAATGAGATTTATTAACTTAAAAAAAATAGGCCGAATAAGCCTGCTGGGTTGAACTGCATGTAAAAGCATAAATGTAAACCAGATGAATCTTATAAAAAAAATAATTCGGATTTGGATTGACCTGCAAGTCGGTCAGTGACTCTAAGCACAAACCAATTGAAATAAGCGTAACTAGTCAAAAATACGTAATCCGACGTAAATCAACAGAAATTAAGTCTAAACTCGACCCAAAACAGGACCATAGAGATGGTTTTGAAATGATATCCTCCATCATATGCTTTAATTATATTTAATTAACACTAATCCACGGATTTAATTGCAAAAAAGAAGTTAAAGTTGGAATTTCCAAAGGAAATGACATATATTTGTCCTGATTACTGAACTTTTTTCTTATAATTTTGTAAAATTAATACAGGAAGAAAGAGATTTAGGAAAGAAAATTTAGATGGAGAAGAAGACTCTTCCCTCCTTGAACATCATTATTATTTGTCACACTATCATATAACAAGCCCAAAGAAACGTTAAATTATGTGTACTTTGCTTTTGTTTTTTCAGGTTCTGTTCTAATTAACGAAGTGACAATTTGCTCTGATTTGTCCACTCGTTCCTGTCAAAGGGCTGATGTTTCCCATCTTTATCATGGAATCAACGAAGCTGGAGAAGAACTCGGTCTGGCTGTTGGCAAATCTAGTGACAGTATCGGCCGTGTCAACTCCGGGACCGGTGAAGAGATCTTGGTCGGTCTGAAGGAGGCCGCGGCGGTTTACCAGGTTTGTGAAGTAGTGGTTGTCGAAGTCGTTTGGGGTCGAAGGGTCGAGGTTGTTTAAGCTATTTTGGTTGCCATTCTGTGGACAGGCTTGTTGAAGTGTCTCCAAGTAGGCAGCGTCGATGTTCGTGTCTGGGGCCCCAGTTCCGCTGAAGTTGAACAGACGGCCTTGGAAAAAGACGCATCTCGATCTGCCGAATGTATGTCCGCCTGCAAAATTAAGCACCCTTCTTGTTAAATTCGATTACCATCTCTCTTTTACGACGATAAATGGTGGGATGGTTAAGATCAGACTGGTTTCTGACTTACCTGATAAAGCAACGGCGTCAGTCGGAGAGAGTCCGACGGCATCAAACTTGGATAAAAGTAAGTCATGGGAATCAAAAGGGGTAGGAATGCCATTTCTTGCTCCTTCTCTGTTGGCTGTTGTGCTGTCTCTTCTGCCCAATGGAACATCCCATGATGGCCCTCCTGCCTGCAAAGTATAATTTCATTATTCGTCACAAAATCTAAATAGGGTTTATGGGTTAGAGAGGAATGAACAGATTGTTTATACAGCAGTAACAGCAATTTGAGTCGCAAGGGTTAAGATATCGGCGCAGGAGACTTCTCCCGGACAAGCACTTTCGACGGCCGTTTTGATATCATCGACGATATTCAACCCCCCTATCCCTGCATTAGCAGGTACGTCTCTTTCGCTCAGTATTCCGTCGGCATTATCGAGGAGAATAGACGCATCACAGCCCTACAAAACCCAAATCAATCATAACCTCCATGAATGCAATGACACTTTCCATCATTGTATGGACGGACAATCACAGATAATTACGATAATTACATTAATGATGCAGTCGTGGAAATGGAGTCGGATGAGCTTGGCGGCTGTTCGGATGTCGCTACTTGTAGACTGGGCAACTGCACCACTAACAACGGTGGCTAGATTAGGACAAGAGGTGGAATAGAAAGTAGGAGTAAGCTGAGCAAAAGCCCCTCCAAACAACACAGCAAACACGCAGAAAACAGAAGCTGCGAGCTGAGGAGAAGAAGACATGTTTATTTTGTCAAATAAACTCGCTTGATTAGCAGATTTTTGTGGTTCTTAGGAAGAAGAAGAAGAACACACCATTTTATGGGGAAGGAACTACAAGGTAGGTGAGACGAAGATGGTGGCTTAAACGAACATGTCTATAGTTGAAAAATAATGAAAAAATACGCGTAGAAAATTATTCCTTTCTACTTTTCAATATTCAACGTTGATTTTCTTAGTGAGATTGAAAAATGCATGGTTTATAAGTAAACTTATCATTCTTATCTACTACTGTTAAAGTTTCGTCTGACCTAAATTTTAGTTGAGTCGGGTCGAACTCATATCCAATATTAGAGTTATTTATTTTCTCTATATATTGATGCTTGAGTTACAAAAATCGTTGTACATTGATTTTCAAATAGTGAATTTCTCCTATGCCCGTGGTTTTTTTCCCGTTAGAATTTTCTAGCTTCCGTAGTTTTTTTTTTTTGTTTCGCATTCAATTATCAACAAATACAATACATTTTTGGCTAGCCTCAAAAACAAAACTACGGGAACTTTAACTCAAAGTTCTTACGTCGCATGTTAACTCGTCACTGTTTCTGGTTTCAAGTAAAAAAAAAAACATAGTAAAAATGTCATCACTTCAATGTATTAGTCTTGAAAAAGTGAATATAAAGTCATGCATTTTTTTAGAATGGCTTAACTTATAGTATAACTTATTGTTTTTTAATATATTAACAGTAATACTAAATTTACTATCTAATTCTATACTTTAATTTTAGCTTCTTGCGTAACGTAATTACTATTTTATTTTAATTACTTATAATTATCTTAATTATATAATCAATTATGAAAGACACGTTATAACAACTTTCAGAAAATAAGATTAGAGTGTAAATCAAATATCGCCCGTACATGAGTAGTACGTTTTAATATTTTATGCATTGCAATATAATGGCTAGAACTCTTTTATTTAAAACTACTTGGATTGAATTTGACATAAAAACATGTTCATCAAACTGATATTTGTGCGTGACACTAAAAACAAACGTTGTCATATACATTGTTAGATACGGTTCGAGTAATCATAAAATATTGATATTTTAACGAAACCAATAGTTTATTTTCGTTAAATATAAAGTTAATCAGAAAGTTGGAAAAATGAATCGTCGACATTTTATAGGCGATGATATGATAATATTTGTAAGAATTGCCCGAGCCGGTTTGAAAGAATTGAGTAAGGTAATGCTTTTATAAATATTTGTGACAATTTTAGATGATTAGGAGTGTGGACTATTAAACACTTACTTAAATCTACATATTATTATTAGTAAAAAATGTTATTAATTTATGTGGATACATCTAGGGGGTTGCTAATGATAAATCGCATCGAAATTGACTAAGAAAAGTTTGGATATAGACAATAAATGAAGTGGAGAATAAGTACAAGATTGACAATTTCTTCCACGCGTAGAAGATTCTTCTGAACCAAATTTTCTTTCTTTTACAAAGACTAAATCAAGTTTTCGTATACCAACACATAACATGTTAAGTAAGTTGTTAATGTGGAGTTTTTTGGTACTCTCAGTATAATATTGTCAGCTTTTAGTTGAAACTTATACGATTTTGTTCTTATTGTTAGCTCAAAATGTATTATATTAGGCAGAGAGGAGAACTCTATGTTGAGAAAAAAAACTCAAATACACAGCGGAAAAAAAATATTTTTTTCTCTTTTTGTGCAATCAAATAGACAAAGCAAACAAATAAGAAATAATGAGATCATCACACTAATTTTTAGCGGGAAAAAGCCTCAAAAGTGTGGGAGTAAAAAAACCACTGGACCCGTAGGCCACTTAATCAAATCTTCCACTATAACGAAAATAATGGGTACACCAAAGTTCTCTCTAGTTCAACAAACTAGAGGCATACAATATCCATCAAGATTAAAACAACAATCTTGGAAGATAACAAAATGTAAGAGAGGATAAACCTAGGGTTACCAAACTGCAGTCCTGTTTTTACCCCAACAGACCACCTTAGAACAACTAGACAACGATCTCCACCGTTCAGAATGTACTCCTTGATGTCGCAAACTTACCGTTCAAACTTTAAGGTGATCCAACGGGTGAATATTGAGAAAACTGAATTCAATTTCAGCTACTCTGAAAAATCAGAAAATTCATTCTCTCTTCTCTCCTTTTTTTTTTGTTATCACTCTAGGGTTTTATTAGCCACAAAATCTCATTTTATACTCAACCCAAAAAAATATGCGCGGGGCCCAACACTATTTATAAATCATTAACTTTTTACTTTTTTAAGTAACGTGAAATTGTGCATTCTTTATTGGTATGAGTTGGAATCTTACAATCAACAGAATCTTAAGTCGTTATTAACTTCACAAGGTAAGCTGTCACAATTAATTAAAAATTATTAAAAAAAAGACATTATTATTTTATATTTGAAAACAAAAAATAAAAACATGTCTTATAAAAAAAAAATATAGTCAAATTAGGAGGCTAAATGGCTTTTCTACAAAATAATACTTAATTGCTTACTTATCAATAATTGAAAGTTGATTATTGATCCCTAGTTCAAGTGAATCAATTGATAATCCCACTTTTTCGCATTTGATGTTGGATTTGTGTTGAAAACAAAAACATCCTCGGACTAAAGAATGTTTGGATGGTACGAGAAAATATTCGATAGTTTGAGATAAAACCCCATTAATCTTCCAAAATTCATCCGAATATTAGGTTTTTTTATTCAAGTAAAATTACAATCACTCAGCCAATAATTAACATTCTATTTTTTAGTAATATATGACCATTTATACAATTTTTAATTTCTAAATAAATCATTATTCATGCATGGTTCTAAATAATAAATGGAGTGACTTGTCAAAGACGGAAACCAAGGCAGACACAATACGGTGACGGCTTAAGCAGTTAATCACCTAATCATTGTTTTAGTGTCTGGGTGATGGGTTGTTTTGTCTAAATCCCAGTTTAAGTCACTGAATTATCTTGTTTTGACAATTCTTAAGTTGTATTTTTAATATAAAAGTGTACAAATTTGGATGAACTTAGACCAGACCCAGTAGGATTTGTTAGGAGCCAACAACGAACCTGCTCAAGATATGTATAGTAAGTTTGAATATTCAGAAATTTGATCATTTTCCCAATAACTTGGAAAAGTAGACTTTTGAGGGATTTTTTTAAAAATTATTATTCCAAAAGAGTGGGTGAGTTAATCAAGCATGGAAGATTTAAGTAATTTTTCTAGTAATATATTATTATTTAGATAAATTCACATTCAAAAGGAGAATGACTTAATGTAATGTCAAAATGTAAGATGTTTTTTTAGCCACATAATTGATTAGTAAAATAAGTCAATACATAAAGGGTCAATTTTACAATCATCGTGTGATTATTCAATTGACGATAGTTCAAACTCAGTGTCACGTGCACATTTTGGGTGATTAAATTTACCAAAGATGGCGACAAAAATATTGGGAAAATGATTCGACTTGGAAACAAGTGGCCAAATTTTCTTCGAAGATCAAATCGTTCTATCTTTTTCCTTATTACCACTAGCACCACAAAGCCCCTATGGGATTAGTAGAGAGCCCAAGTTCGGTAAGTGTGATAGTCCACAAGAAAGAAAAACAAATAAAGATGATCCAAATAAAAATTTGACTCATAGTGGAGTTGCATCATTCTATATCAATTGAGAAAATAAAAAATATAAGATTTATAAGTTGAGTTCTCTTCTTACATAGTATCTTGAGCTAATTTAAGTAAAATTGTGCAAAATTTGATTTAAAACGGACAATATTGTATTAAAAGAATTAAAAACATTACCAAACAATATCAAAAATAAAACCAAAGCAAAAATATGGCCGACACATTATCAAACTTTCAAAAAAGAAGAGATTGTGACAATTCAATCTATAAATGTGAAAATAGCCCAAATAAAGATCAAATCTATACTAATAGATCTCGTATTATTTGAAATATTAAAAAATACATAATTTATAAATAAAATTTTCCTCCTTAACTACTAAAACGCATTTTGGAATGACACTAAAAACAAAATTATGTAAAATTTAACACAAAGCAAAAAAGTAATATACTAAGAGAATAAGTCATTGTACAAGGGGAGAGGGAGGGAGGGGGGAGGGGGGAGGAGGAGGAGGGATAGAAACTTTCTAGTATGTAAACAACACCAAAAATTACCTTTAACTGCCATTACACATACACATTAATGAAAATTATATAACTTAAACATTTATTTGCCTAGACCTCCTAGCATAAGTGAATCTTAAAGGAAGACTATCATTACTCCCGGCAAAAAAAAAAACCTTGTCCTCAAGGTTGAAATCCAGAAATTGAAGACGAATTTGATTATAGTTTTCCCAAGTAGCTTCAAAAGGAGGAAGATGTTTCCACTTAATAAGAACAGTAGTAGTAGGTGGAAAACCATTTTGTTGCTTGACATCTAACAAAGATTCAGGTTGAATGTGTCAATCCATTGTTTCAATAACAAATTCTGGTAAAGGAGTAATGTTGTGAATGTTACCCTTCACTTCTTTCAATAAAGAAACATAAAATACTAGATGAACTTATGTAGACTCGAGCAACTGAAGTCGATAAGCCACTTTCCCTATTCGCTGTAAAACTTTAAAGAGACTAAAATATCGGGGTGAAAATTTCACATGCAATAGCTTTACCAAAGATTTTTGTCGATAAGGCTGAATTTTAAGCCAAACATAATAGCCTTCTATAAACACAATGTCCCTTCTTTTCTTATTGGCAGTCATAGTCATTCGTGCTTGAGCCCGTGTTAAATGAGACTTCAACAAATCAAGGATAACATCTCTTTCCCGCAATTGAGTATCTAAAGCCGAAATATCTGATTGAGCTGACAAATCAAAACACAAAATAGTAGGATGATCTCTTTTATACACTACCTTAAAAGGCGTCATTTGAATGACATAATGGAATGATGAATTATACCAAAATTTAGCCCAAGGAAGCCACCGACTCCAAGTTTTCGATTTATCACTTGTAAAACATCATAAATAAGCTTCAATAATGTGATTCACTACTTCGGATTATCCATCCATTTGTGGATGATAAGCTGAACTAAACTTCAATGTCGATCCATGCAAATGAAATAATTCTTTCAAAAATTGACTCACAAAAACCTTATCATTATCAGAAACTATAGTTTTGGGCATGCCATGCAACCTGAAAATATTAGCAAAAAAAGAATCGGCTATAGTCTAAGCACTATATGGGTGGCGTAAACCAATGAAATTGACATATTTACTCAAACGATCCACAACCACAAATATAGTATCAAACTCATCTGATTTTGGCAGTTTTTCAATAAAATCCATAGAAATATCTTCCCAAATGTCGTGTCGAATCGGTAAAAGTTGAAGTAAACCTACTGGAGACAAAGCTTCATATTTATTCTGTTGGCAAATAGCACAAGTGACAAACTTCTTAATATCTCGACGCATCCCAAACCAATATAACTCTGTTGCTATTCGTCGAAACGTTTTGGTGACTCCAGCATGACCACCAATCGAACTAGAATGAAATAGTGTCAAAAGCTTTGGAATAAAAACAGAGTGGTGAGAAATCACCTTTTGATGCTTGTAAAATAGCTGGTCATTAACAAGTTTATATCCCAACTTGGAAGTTCCTGTTTGTCGTAATTCCTCTTTAATTGCTTGTAATGTTTCATCGTGGTTCACTTCCACTTCTAAGTCTTTTATATTAAGTACATCTTCACAAGTCAACTTATATAAATGAAAACTAGCCATAATGATGATGTCATTCCTCGATAAAGTATCAACTACATTATTTTCATGACCTGACTTATATTAAACTTTAAAATCATACCCCAATAATTTTGTTAACCACTTTTGATATTCCACCACAATCAATCTTTGTTCTAACAGAAATTTCAAACTTTTTTTGTCAGTGCGTACAATAAAATGATTACCTAACAGATAAGGTCGCCACTTTTGAATAGCCAACACCATAGCCATTAACTCTCTTTCATAAACTGACTTCAGCTTTCCTTGTCAAGACAACTGTTGACTAAAATAAGCAATAGGTTGTTGATTTTGCATTAACACAGCCCCTATACCCGTGCCAGAAGCGTCAGTTTCCACAACAAAAACATCTTTAAAATCAAGAAGAGCTAGTACAAGTAAAGTACACATGGCGTCTTTTAATCTTTAGAAAGCTGTTTTAGCTTCTTCCGTTCAACAAAATTGATCTTTTTTTTTTGCTGTTCAGTTAACGGCAAAACAATACTACCAGATCCAAACACAAACTTACGATAATAGCCGGTTAATCCAAGAAAGCCCCTTAACTGACGAATTGTTCGAGGAGACTTCCAATCTCGAATAGTTGCAAGTTTGTTGGGGTCTGTTGGTACTCTGTTAGCTGAAATAATATAACCAAGACACTCCAATTCATGCTTTGCAAATAAACATTTTTTTTGTTGACATATAAATGGTTATCCAACAGAACTTGGAAAGTTGTCCGAAAATGTATCAAATGCTCCTCAAATGATTGACTGTAAACAAGTATGTCATCAAAGAATACAAGTATAAATTTTCGAAGATACTGATAAAATACCTTATTCATCAATAATTGGAATGTAGATGGGGCATTAGTAAGCCCGAAAGGCATTACTAAAAATTCATAATGCCCTTCAAGTGTTCGAAAAGCTGTTTTGAGCACATCCTCCGTTCTCACGTGAATCTGATGGTATCCAGACTTCAAATCAAGCTTTGTGAAAATAATAGCCTCATGTAATGCATCGACTAACTCATCAATCACTGGAATCAGAAATCGATCCTTAATTGTTTCTCTGTTTAAAGCTCAATAATCCACACAAAATTTCCAATTGTTGTCTTTTTTTTTAACAAGAATAATAAGACTAGAGAATGAGCCTAAACTGGGTTGAATAATTCCTGCATCGAGCATTTCTCTGATAAGCTTTTCAATTTCATCTTTTTGCACCAATGCATATCTATAAGGTCTTACATTAATGGGTGAAGTGCCTTCCTTTAGAATGATAGCATGATCGTGCTCGCGAGCTGGAGGTAATTCATTGGGCATATGTAGCGCTTGGTTATATTGTTCCAACAATCGTTCAATCTCCACGAATTGGTTTTCATTAGGTATATTCTGCTCAACTTCCATTTCACCCAATTCAACTAACAACCCTTGTTTTTCTTTTTTATCTCGTTCACAATTTTTGTATCGTCCTCATCATCTTGTAGCATCAAAACTTGGAGAATTTATTTCGTACATTGATGTCCAAGTGAAAATTTCTCATCACATCGAAAAGATAATCTTTTTTCCCTTCTTACTTCATCTTCGCTTTTGTTAATCTTCTACGTTGTCCTTCATTATTTTTTGTTGGCGGTTGTAATATTGGAAATTCTCGTGAAAGATTTTTTACCGTAGTTTCCCAATTCTATCTTCCTATAATCTGAGGTATACCAATCTTTTCAACTCTTATTAAAACATTTTTTTTCCTCGACCACCTGAGCCGACTCCATTAAATCACATAAGGTCGCATTAGATGAACGTCCCCCTTAATTTCATTCCTTAAACCATTAAAAATGCATTAAAATATACTTATTCAAGAGTACCCATTAAATTAGAAATATTATCATCAAATCTTGTTATGTACTCTTCCACATAACTATCCTACTTCAGCGTCAACAACCGATCGCACGCTGCTCCATCTCCCACTAAAACCAGGACATCGCCGGTCCTTCTAGGCAAACTGTGGCCGCCTTCGTCTCCTTACGTTTCGTCAGACGGTTGAGAACGAAATATTTCTCAGTGCAGAACAACCAACCTTTCGAGTCGTTGCCAATAAACACCGGAAGTTCTATCTTCCTCAGCAGAACATCTCAGTTCATCGACATACACTCCTTGTCAGCCTGTGAGTTACTATCCACTTCGAAATTTCTCAGTAATTCGTCCGACTCTGGCTGTCATTGGTTTTTTTACGATTTTGCCACCAGTTTTACTAACTGTTTCTGTATAAAAAGAACATTTTTTTTCCGTTGCAGCAATTTTCTCCACTTTTGTAAGTTCTTCCTTGATTCCAGCTATCTCCCTCTACCAATCTGCCATTGTCTCCTTTTGTGCTTCCAACCGGGTAAACATTTCTTCTCCCCACAATCGTTGGCTTTGATACCAATTTGATAGAAACTTTCTATTCTGTAAACACACTTCCTTTAACAACACTTTTCCTTACAAATATTTCAACGAAAATAAAACACACTTTACACAGTGTACTCTAAAGGGAATTCGAGAGCCCTTCTCCTATCCACCGATCAGTTTTTCTTATTTTTTCCCTCTACAAAATAGTTTTTAAACACCAAAAACTACCATTAACTGCCATTACACATACACATTTATGAAAATTATATAACTTAAACATTTATCTGCCTAAATCTCATGGCTTAAATGAATCTTAAAGTACTTTTAGAGATGTTCAAAACGATCCATTCTTCCCCCTCCTCTCATCCCTCTTCTCCTTTCACCGCTCGTTCAAACCTGCGCAGTTTGAATATGCATGAAAATATATAAATAAACTTAAAAATAAAAACACTGCATTTTCTGCGGTACAAATGACCATAATTGCACACAAGATCTACTATTCTCATTCCAGATCGATCGCATACCAACAAGCAAGTAAAAGCAAAATACAGTTGATCATGCTTAGGGAAAATAACAAAGTAAAGAGCTCAACTATCAGAGGAGCGGAAAGCACCCACATTTTTCCTACATATGCAAGACAAAAACTTCTGCATGCAAAAAACGATGAACAGTGGGAAGAAATCTCAGTGACAGATAGCGGTGGAGAATTCTACAAGAAAATTTCATTGAAGACAAAAGCAATAAACGAAGGGTTTCTTTGTTCTTCTGGTTCTCCCATGGACCAAAAAACAGAAGTCAACCTCGTATTTAAACTCACCTTGGAGAGGAGAGTGGTAGACGTAGACCCAGCAAGAGGAGGACGTGCTGTCACAGCCCTGACTGTGAACCTGCAAAATTGCATGCATGCTAGTTGATCTCATCTTTTGGTTCGTTGGCAAAGCTAGATAACCTTCATTTTTCTGCAAATTAATATCCTTCCATTCTAAAAGATAAATCAAATGACATTATGAAACAACTAGTGTGTCATACAATAAGAGATTAGCTAAACATCCGGCAAACAAATAAGGTGAGAAAAAAGATCATCAAATGCTCATATCCTAGTCTTGCGTAGTTCATCAGCTCCGTGTGCAAAATGGCATCGTTCCCCAAATGTGCAAGAACCTTTGGTGAAATTCTCACACAGCTTGGTCTTGAAGTTGCTTCCAGAACCTGAGAATGGCATGGTTGAGTGCTTCATGGGAGGTCCAGCAGCCGATCCGACGTTTATGATTAGCTCACCAACCATGGCACTAGCTTGCTTGATCTGATCCAAAGTGCCCTCAAGCTCGATATTTTTTAAATTAGGGTCTGACTCATGATCCCTAATTGAAAGTTTGGCTCCTGTAACACGACAAATTTGTTTAGAATTAATGCCATTTTTCCCAATTACAGCACCAGCAAGGGAAGCATCAATGCTGATCTTGGCTGTTGCAGAGGCCCCAAAGCTAGCTGCAGGTCCGTGACTAGCATGGGGTAGTGGCTCAATGTGACTGCCCATCCTGCCTGGGATAGCTCTGACAGAGCGTGGATCTTCATATGATGGAAAAGTTGGCTTGCCAAGCTCCCACTCTCCATGGGCAAAATGACATTTATCACCAAATTTGCACCCTTCAGCAGTGTTATATTTGTTGCACAAACGACTTTTCACAGATGGAGGAGAAGAACCATCAGGAAACGACGATGGATAGGCTGAATTTCTTGTAGCTGGTGGAAAAGTTGTGTTGCTACCAAGGTTGACTGTCTGGGAAACAGCTTTAACACCACCAGGAACATAATGCAAAAAGTGACAGGCCTCGCCAAAAGGGCAACCAGATGTGCTACAAAAAACAAACCAAGTGTTGATTTTTTGTAAGCTAAATCCTTTCGTATGTCAACTTGTTGAAAACATTAAAACCATTTCACAGAAACAACATATTCGAAAACCATAATAAACAAAAAAAGACCAAGGAAAATGGTAAAAAAATGGGGGAAAAACAAGGAATAGAAAAGATGCAATTTATCTATAGAACTACTGTTTTTTGCCTCATTATTATTAGACAAACAAATACGAGGAAAAGACACTGACTTTACAGAACACACTCATAATAATATTAAAACCTAAAAGAATATACAAAGTCTAAGTCTTGAATGGAGTGGAAGAATCAGTAAACACCAAGATGGTTCCAACAGTTGAAAGAGTGAAGCTTTAGCAGTGTCAAATGACCACACCATGATATAAAAATCAAACATAGTGCAAGAAATTAAAAGAGGATAGATTTTGCAGTATGGAAAAATGAACCGCAATATTACTTCTTTTCAGACAATAATGGCACACATATTCAGTAATTATGTTTCCCTTCTGATATGACAAACAGAATAACCTGTACGGCATTTTATCATGCCCCATCACCCATCTCCATCAACTGGCTTACTTGTGAATCATGAGTAATGTATAGTTATCCAATATATGCAGAAACTAGTTTTGTCGAACAATCTGTTTCCAATTTATGCAAATCCCAGCAAGTGGTTAATCGAACCGTATTCTTGTGAATCAACTGTTTCAGTTCATTCTCTTTGTTATAATGATTAGATCAAAGAGTAAACCTGTACACAACTTTAACTAGCCACTTCATTAGTTCACATCACTTTAATTTTAAACACAAATTTGTAGTAAAATTTCACCTAAATTTATAATTAGAAGTAGCTTATCTGAATTGGTTTAGATTAGAACCTGAAAAACTTTGTGCAAGGCTTCGATTTGCTTCCTAAACCAGTTGGAAAGGACTCCATTTCTGTTGCAGAACATTAATTAACTTTTCTTAGTTAAAATTTCATTGATTTGCTAATCTTTGAACTCACTTAAGATCATGTTATTGATTTCTTCATGCATTAAATACAGATTTCGTAGACATTTACCATAGTTGTATGCACCACTAAATAAACCAGTTACCTTCAAAACTTACTTGATCAATAAAAGAACTTATAACAATTGAAATGTCACTGTTGTTAAATATAGATTAAGATGTAGATAAAACCAAAACAAATTGATATTTCCGTTCTCATCTGGAAGGTCCGCCGCAAGAAAATAAAGTTCATTGAATCAATTATGGCGTCAAGTAAAATTTTAGTTCACACAAAAAATTAAATTTAAAAATTTTGAGAGAGCAAGTGATGACTAAAAAGATTAAACATATCAAGTGATAGATAAAAAAGCAGATAGAAAAGCAGTTAACAGTCAAAAAAATACAAGATGACCAACTTATGGAAAGACAAGGAGAAAGTATTAAAAATAAAAGATATTAGAAAATAACAATAGGAAGCTTAGTTAAAAACACTACATCACTATAGATATTTCAGAGAACCTGCCTTCATAAGTTATAAGTGGAAAGGTATTGATTTAGATTTCTAGTTTGCCCTCAACATAAACATATAGACTACTTCAACAAGCAATATGTCTAGAAACTCCCTTATAATGTAAAAATTACTCATCCGCATCAAATCAAAATTAGCACACAATTAAAAAACCAGAACATAAAACTAATTTCGAATGCAGATACAAACTGAAAGATTAGAAACACTTCTTAAGAAAAAAAGATTGCTACATGAATTGGTTACAAGCAATTGGAAGTAAGAACACTAAAGTAATGGAGGCCAGTATTCTGCAATGAGGGGCCATCTTCAGAGTCATCCTTTAAATGCTAAAGCAAATTGCACATAGGCGTAGCCACTGGAGTTTCAATTAAGGATCCATAATATATTTAAGTGGTGTTACAAGCAAGAACATATTAGTTGAATTGAAGAATACGCTGAAAAAGTTATTAACTTCATGTAACTAAGTACAGAGTTCAGATATATTTTAGTCATGGCTAAGTAAAACTTCAATCCAACTAAGTAGTAAGTGTTATTTTCTTTCATATTAATAGAACTCAATTCTATTCTCTAGGCAGCCTACGTCAACATACAAATAAATAAAATTTAAGATTTTACCGTTTACCTTCCACTAGCAAGAAGTTTAAAAAGCTTAAATCAACTTCTTTTTCATCTTTCTCAAACGCTGTCTGAGTCACCTCTCATAACAAGAAATGATACAATCGACAGGAGCGTAGACATTAATGTCCAGCACACTCAAAAACAAAGAACACAATTCATAAAGCTGTTTAGGAACACGAACCTGCTTTAGACTTCTTTTGGCCACCATTTCCATTCATAAAAGCTTCCGACCTTCCCCTCTTAAGTACTCCAAAATCCATCTTCCGGATCCGAAAAAGACAGACAAAAAATGATACGACCGAGTAAAAAAAGGTATTATTACAAAGGAAGGGGATGAACGATTCAAAAACTCAGAGACTGAGATAGAATAAGGGGAAGATTGGGAACCCTAGGGACCGTAGAGGAAGGAAGAAGGAAGCTGGATGCAGGAAGCGCGGGGTGGACGAAAAGGGCGGAATCGAAAATTAGGTTTAAATGTCGTTGATAAAGAGGATCACATCCTCGACCCACGTGCTATCTCATACGTGCATCATTATTATTTATGGGCTTTTGTAGGCTCTACGTGATTGCTTAATGGGCCTTTATTGGATTTTAAATAATTATTTTTGAAATATTCTACTGTAAAATTACAACACAATGCACTCAAATACTATATTATGGACTTTTAGAGGAGTAATTAATAAATAATTATGAATAATTAAAATATTTATACCAATAAATAAATGACACGTGGATAATAAATTAGAGTGCATGATAGAGTAGTTAAAAAATAATATTTTTTTAAAAATATTCTAGGGTGAAATTACAATCTGATACATTTTTAATTAGTGGTGTGTTTAATTTTAATCTCGCATTATAATGGATTATTCATTTGTGAGTAGAATGATTAATAATTAGTTATAGATAATTACATGAGTTGGACCAATAAATGAAAAACACGTGGATGATACGTAAGAGTGGATGATAGAGTAAAATTAAAATGTACAATTGCTGTCATGAACAAAGATTTATTATTATAAAGAGGTAACAAACTACCAAGGAGATTAATAATATTCCTTCGTAGTTAACCAAATTAACCAATAATTTAGTGAGCTCCGAGAGGAAATGAAGCTTCGAATTCTCACTAAGATTTACGTGAAAAACCATTTCGAGAAAAAATCCGATCGGAAAAGAACTTCACTAATCAGAAATCAAGTTATAATAAGTTTTGCAACTTAATCATAAATATATAGAGAAAATATAAAACTCTAATAGTGGATATGGGTCCGACTCGACCGGACTAAAATTCAGGTCACATCGAATTCGAATAATCTCATATGAATTTCACATGAAAGATCCAATGTAGGTTTCTCGGCCAGCCCCAAAATGAATCCAAAACACTGAACTCTAATAATCTTCATCTTTAAAGTTTTAGATAAAAATATAAGGTAAACTGTTTTTAGATTTTATCTCACGACGCATTGCATTAAAGTGAGTTAAAGTATAAGTATGTGTCATAAGAACCTTAACTCTGATAATCTTCATCTTATACTCTAAATAATAAGAAACTTTCATATCACAAAGAACAAGAACATTACCCATTACTAAATTATTTTCAGGAATTAAGAAAACCAAACAAAAACGTTAATAAAAACACTTTCGAATGTCTAAAAAGACTTAACTGAAAATTCAGATCCTAAATGTTTAAACACTACTGATCATTTCGATGTCATCTTCTTCTTCTCCGCGAGTTGAACTCGCTTGGCTTCCTTCAATGTTGATGGGTTTATACCATTCAGCGCAGAACAAGTAAATGACAAAATCAATGGCTGTCAACCCAGCAATTAGGAAGTAGAATCTGTCCATATGGCCGGTGTTTAAGTCGTCAGGAATCCAGCCAGGTTCTTCCCCTCTTGCAGTAATCCCCATCACCATATGAACCAGCATACTGCTCACGTAATTGCCGAGAGAAATGGAAGCCATGCACAGCGAGCTTCCAAAGCTTCTTATTCCATCCGGAGCTTGTCCATTGAAAAACTCCAGTTGACCGACGTACATAAAAACTTCAGAAGCACCCACAAGAACGTACTGCGGAATCTGCCAAAATATCCTCAAAGAACTTGTTCTTCTATCTGGGATTGTGTATTTCAGCCTCATTATTTCAGTTGCTCCCGCTACAATCATGGCTAGCATTCCTATTATGAGACCGATTCCCATTCTTTGAAGCTCGGTTAATCCCTTTGCATTGCCGGTGACTTTTCCGGTAATGGGAATGAGAACTTTGCGGTAAATTCCGGTGCATATTAGGACGCTGGCGATGTCAAAAACGGACATGCTTGCCGGCGGGATGTGGAATTTTCCTATCTGAGAGTTCATGACGTTTCCTTGTTCGACAAAAAGAGAAGCCATTTGGGTGAAGACGACTGAGTAGATTATTGTACATAGCCAAACGGGCAACATTCTCAGTAGACACTTTGTTTCCTCTACTTGAGTTACTGTGCAAAGCATCCATGGATTTGCAGGGCTAGCTGCTTCATCTTTCTCTGTTATTGTTGCTGCCTTGTCCAGAAACCTAGCCAGATTCAATGGAAACATTTAATTAGGTATGATTATTTGGAATTTACTTGCCAGGGGATATTCTTACTTACTGAAACTCGTCGCTGTGAAGGATCTTCCTGCTTCCTTTAATGGCGGATTTCGGCCCTTCCATCTCGTAGAGTTCGTTTGCATTTTCCGGCACAGCAACATCCCACTTCTTCACAGCAGCGCAAAGCACCTGACCAATCCTCGGAAACGGATTCCCAGAGGGCTTCACATATCTATACCTGGAAGTTCCTAACAAGAAGGAGATTAACGCAAACACTGCAGATCCAAGAGAAACCAAAAACCCTAGCGTCCATTTCCCGGAATCTTCAAAGAAAACTAAAATGGTGTTGGAGAAAAGCGATCCCACGTTGAGGATGAAGTAGAAGTAGCAGAAAAAGACAGCCTTCGAGGCATTTTCTTTTGGGTTTGATTCGTCGAACTGGTCTGCTCCAAATGTGGCTATGGTGGGTTGATGGCCGCCATATCCTAAGGCGACTAAGTAGATTGAGAGGTAGAAAAAGGCGACTCCAATTGGGGAAGAGGGTATGCAAAGTGTTTCTCCATTGCCACAACCCACTGGTTTAATCAAGAAAAGCCACGAAGAAATCGACAAAAGCGCCAATCCCTAACAGAAGAAAAACAAGAAAACTAGTTAAAAATACTAAAAACATACCAGAAACCTCCATTGAAGTTTCCTTAAATACGTGAAAATCGAATTAAAAACATGTTTAAACAATGCACGATTGGCTTACCACAACAAAAATAAGTTGAAAAACAGTGCAAGTCCAATAGCGACCCCAGTAAGAATCACTCAGAAAAGCTCCGACCAACGAAAACAAGTAAACGGTTCCAGTCCACAGGCTCACGCTATTTGCAGCGTCTGCATTTTCTTGCTCAAGAACTCTAGTCAGAAACAGCACCAAATTCACTCCCACTCCAAAGAATGCTAGCGTGGCCAGCCCTTGATTCACTAAACGCATAATTAGCTACATGGATTAGCATAATTAAACACAACTAATGAGTAATGATTTTGGGAGAGAAACTTGTATACATAGCAAGATGCTTGCATATTTCCACCCTCCATTGTTATCTTTGATAATGGCTTCGTTTCCATTGCAGTTTCTGCTAGAACTTTCTGCTTTCTCAGAACCTATATTTTCTTCTCTCGCCTGCTCGTAATTATGAAATTAAATACTAACAGTAAACATAATTTATTTGCAAAGGAGTAGCCATTTTTGGGCTTTTTCTGCTACCTTAAGGCCAGCTTTCTCATTCTTGTTGGCCAAGCTGATTGAAACCATGGCGCATGTTAAAGCAGAAGGCTCTGAAACATTCGAACGACAAACAAAGTAAAATGTTTAGTTTAAGGAGATACAATAATGCAGTACTAAGGATGAAACTATGTAAAGATATTAGATTTAGGCCAACCTTTTGCGAAACTTGATCAAAGACAGAACAATGTTTTCTGGGATCTTGTCACCGGAATCCGGCGATAACAAGGGATCAGTTCGAAACAAAGATCGGAAAATCACTTCTCGACTGACCGGAAAATGAACAAGACCGTTGAACAGTTTTGTCATTTATGTGTGGAACAAAAAATTATGTATCAAACACTGCACAAAGGTGAGTTCCTCCCCACAGTCAAGAGCTTGAAGCAATATATTTTAAGACCCTTCCCTCTTCTTCCTTCTTAAGCCTGACACTGAGAAGCTGGAGCCATAGTTTCCTTTAGGAGAAAGAGAGATTTTATAAGGAAGATTAATGGAGTAATCAGAGGAGTTTGTTGTAACTTATTCCTACTAAATCTCTGAAAGCTTCCTCATCTCAAAACTAACAAACTCTTCATTTCAAATTACAAATTTAAAAAGTCAAAGTTAATTTTTTTTTGCCTTAAATATTTTTAGAAAAATCTAATTAAAAAAAAATAGTTTTTTGCAATGAATTCTTTGCATGCATGTGTATATTCTGCCATTGCAACTTGGGTCATGTTCTTTGGGCTCACAACCCATCTCCCGCACGACCACATTGAAAAAGGTCATCATTTGTTGTAGGAATTTGATTAAATTAAATAATTTGAGACCTTCAAAACTTATCCCAAATGCAACGAAATGGCTTTGATGATAGACCCTAGAGTACGAAGGGAAAACTGATGAGCAACTTTTGCTCCCACCCAACTGTGACCAGACCAAACCCAATTTCATTGATATTGATGTTGTGAATCCGCCAAAACAGCAACATTGTTCTCATCGAAGCCTAGTAAAGTTTGGTTATTTTTGAATTTTCGCTACAAGCCCACTTCTGTTTTTCCTCTGCGGGAAGTTGATTTCTTCCCACATTGGCGCTCTGTGTTGCGAAAGAGTAAGCAATCTCATTTTTTCGTTCTTGGGTTCAAGTATGGGTGGATTTGTCGCAGTGGATGTCAGATTAGGGGAGGAATTAGCGTATCTTAGCAGCATATTGGTGGGTAATTAAAATTTTGGGTTGATATTCACATGCAAGAGCGATAATGGTTACCTGGGGTTTTGCGACATGAATAGGATTGTGGGTTAGGAATTGTTTAAAAGAATTCACTCTAAAAAGTCGTTTATTCTGGATTCGTTCTTCTTAGTTCACTTTCTTGCACGTATTTTCATCTGATATAAATTTTGAGGATCCAAAGTTCTTTCCTTCAGATCTCTATTCTCCACCCTGAGACATCGCTTCTTGGAAATGGCGACAGCAGCAGCTTCTAACCTTCAAATGACAACAATAAGACCCTATCAATTTCCTACTCCTAAAGGGTTCAAGGCAAACGGGCCAGCTCTTGGAGGTTTTAAAGCAAAATCATGGGCTAAACTCACAAGTTCCTATCACTTATCATCTATACGACCATTTCAGCGGAATATTTGCTCGTCTTCTGTTAAATCAGAGAAGACCATCCCTAAGGCAATGTCTGCAGCCAGTGAAAATAAGCCAGCTTCTGGGTTGCCTATTGATTTAAAAGGTTTTCATTCTCTTCAGTTTATATCCATCATTCAACGTTCTTATGATTTTTACGGCTCATTATGACATTTCTTCAACTAGTTTTTGCTGTTTTTATTGATCTCAAACATATCACGTCCCTAGATTTTCTTAATGGTTCTAAATTTTAGCTAAGGTCTCTTTCGTTCCAAAGATTTGAACAATAAAAATAGATTACAAGCACCTAATTGAATTTATCGGGTCATGCCGGAGCAATGTTCTTGGCTACCATTACAAACCTTTTTTCTCTTTTTTGCAGGTAAGAAAGCGTTTATTGCTGGTGTGGCTGATGACAATGGCTATGGTTGGGCAATAGCAAAATCTCTTGCTGCAGCGGGAGCTGAAATTCTCGTTGGCACTTGGGTGCCTGTAAGTAGTTTACTTACCCTTTGTTCCTCTCAGCGAAGACTTTCCTTTTCATGTGAAATCGTATTATAACAAAGTGCTCATCTTCTTTTGTAGGCCTTGAATATTTTTGAATCTAGCTTGCGACGAGGAAAATTTGACGAATCAAGAGTGTAAGATTTCCTATCTGCATTTGAATTCTACCAATCTGGTTAAATTTAATGAACTTTCATGTTTCAGATTGCCAGATGGTTCTTTGATGGAGATCACAAAAGTATATCCCTTAGATGCAGTATTTGACTGCCCCGAGGATGTACCTGAAGATGTAATATAGTTCTTCAAAATATTTCCGACAAGAACTTCTAATAATCCTCCACAACATCATGTTACACGTGGTTTTTATGTTATTTTTTGGCCGAATGCAGATAAAAACAAACAAACGCTATGCTGGATCCTGTAAATGGACTGTTCAGGTTGACTATCTTTTCGTTTGTAATAAACATTTATATCTTTTAACGCTTTTCTTCATCATTGTCGAAGTGCTGATATCTCGTTTTCAGTCTCTGTTATGTTATCTTCTCTGAATTTTGAAAATGAGAATCGGAACTTACGATTATTCGAAATAATTTGCTCATCATTTTATAGTTTTTTTTCTTAAACTTGGCTAATTATGACCTGAGTCTCAACATTTTTTTGCAGGAAGTAGCAGGATCGGTGAAGGCTGATTTCGGCACCATTGACATTCTTGTGCATTCTCTGGCTAATGGACCGGAGGTATAGTAAATGTCTTTTGTGTTGGTTCGATATCTCTCGAACCAATGTTACTAAACGAAAATCCATGGTTTTAATAGGTTAGTAAGCCTCTGTTGGAGACATCTAGGAATGGCTACCTAGCGGCTTTGTCTGCGTCGAGCTACTCTTACGTTTCGCTTCTCAAGCATTTCATTCCGATTATGAATCCGGGCATGTTTACATCTGTCTGCAGAACAAAAGATTTCCGGTTTTCAAATTTTTCTCCAGAGAAAAACATTGAAAATTTTCTCTTTTTTATTATGTTTTTGTTGCAGGTGGATCTGCGCTTTCTCTCACCTATATAGCTTCTGAAAGGATCATTCCAGGGTATGTCTTTCCTGTGTGTTTTCTTCAAAGTTCTAGCTTATGATTTCTAATTATGGCGCATAGATATGGAGGTGGAATGAGTTCTGCAAAAGCCGCCTTGGAGAGTGACACGAAAGTAAGCTCGAGCCCTCGTATTTTCTTCGTTTTTTTCGCTTCCTTTTCCGTTATTTTGTTGAATACGTTTGGTTGTTTGCAGGTGCTCGCTTTCGAAGCTGGTAGAAAGCATAGGATCAGGGTCAACACCATATCCGCTGGTAACCATTCTTTTCCTTAATCACATCATTTAATCATCTATTTTTTGATGTCATATATGGGTTGCATTTTATCTTTCTGAACACCAAACCTCAAACCACTCAAATCATAAGATTATGCTTCATTTGATTTTGTATGGCCAATCCCAATCCTCAGGTCCGCTAAGAAGCCGGGCTGCAAAAGCGATCGGTTTCATCGACATGATGATTGATTATTCACTAGAAAACGCACCTCTCCAGAAAGAATTATCTGCAGGTTAACTCATCCCGTTTCAATTCGAACACTTTTCGTTCTATCGTCGTCTTCGGTTATATTTACCTTCTCAAAACCGATAAAACAGAGGAGGTGGGCAATACTGCTGCATTTTTGGCGTCCCCTCTGGCCTCTGCCATCACGGGTGCTGTGATTTACGTCGATAACGGCCTGAATGCCATGGGTGTAGGAGTCGATAGCCCCATTTTTAAGGAACTCGGGATTCCGACCGAGAAGCATTAGTGAGTTAAAAACTGTTTGTTTGTTTGTTTGTTATTCAGCCAGATTCTTCTTCTTTCAGGACTCGGGCTTGGCTAATGAGGCCGGATTTTGACGTGAGAATTTTCTCCCTTTTTGGTTACTTTTTTTTAGTGTGTTTACGTCAAAGTTTGGTGCCACTTTCTGAGTAGCCAAACAGGGTTATAAAGTATAGCGAGAATTGCGTTCAAGCAAAGTGAGAAAAAAGCCAGAAATTTCCATGTCATTCTTCCATAATCTTTGGGGAGGTCCAAAAATGGAGAATATAATTTAAAATAATTGATCAATAATTTACATTTACGGTACAAGTTGTGTTCTTTTAACAAGGACTCATCCATACTCAATCTGAATATATTCGGGTAATTAATATCTTATTTCAATTATGGGATTAGGAGTCTTATTTAGATGAACATTCCAAAGCAATGCTTAAAATAGCCAGAAATCTTAGAACTTAGAACTTGGATTCTATAATTTCATCCTTGTTCCTGAGGTAATGAATCGGGTGTTTTTAATTATGTATTCGAACTTGAATGAAATTCAAGAAATAGACAAAATAGAAAAAGGGAAATTTGAGGAAGAGAAATGGGTGGGAGAAAGGCCCAATTCATGCCTAAGGTGGTGAGGAGATCGGCCATCGGATCAAAGCCAAGCAGGACCGCTAACAGAAGTGGAGAGGCCGATAATCTTTACAAAGAACAGAGCCATTTCTAGTCGTATAAAAGGCTGATGAGCGATAATTCTCTTCCCCCTCAAATTCTCTCCCAAGAAACCCTAATTTTCAAACGGAAAATTCCGGCTTCTACCTAATATGTGGTTGGGAAACGCGAAATGACCACGCCACGCTGGGGCACGTTGGAGGAGCTTTTGTTGGCATGCGCCGTTAATCGCTACGGTACAAGTGACTGGGACTCAATTTCCATGGAAGTGCAGAGCCGTTGTTTTGACCCTCCTTTCCCATTCTCTTCCCAAGATTGTCGGAGTCAGTTTGATGACCTCAAAAGACGCTTCATGTTTCATGACCACGACGATTCGGCCAGCTTGATGCCTATGGTTGACGAGCTGAGGAGGATTCGAGTGGAGGAACTCCGCCGCGAGGTCCAACGTCGTGATGTCTCGATCATGTAAATTTCGACATCTTCCTGAAAGATCTGAGGGGGACCGTTCAGTTTCCATTTGAGATCTGAGAGGTTTTCTTTGTGTGCGTACAGGTTGTTGGAATCCAAGCTGAAGAGATTAGGGGAAGAGAGGGAGCGGAGCTTGAAGGAAGAGTTGGTGACAGATCTGAAAGATGATCGGGATGGAAGCGGAAGAGAGAGAAAACCATTGCCGAGTATTAACGTCGGAAACTCAATTCTCGGCAAGGATACCGACGATCACGAGAAAAGATCTTTCCACGAGTCCAATTCTACTAAAAAAGGCGAGGACAAACAGAGTGGCGTCATTAAAGATCAAGTGAAACTCGAACCAATAGAACCGACACGAAACGAACATACACCGGTTCGAACCGCTACGGAATCCGAGTCAGAGAGGAAGCCGTCGTCGATCGGTGACTCGATTAAAGACGAAGAAGACGAAGAAGAACCCGAAACGAATGCGAGCAGAATCGATGAACTCGGTAACTCGTTGGAATCGAACGGCGAGTCGAAGCGGCGAGAAAACGAGGAGGAGGAGGAGGAGGAGGAGGATTCAAAGCACCAAAGTAGCGACGTCCAAAGCTCAGCGAGCATGTCAAAGAAAAAACGACGTCGTAGGAGTGGTGGCGCTGACGCAGCTCCAGCTCTCAAGGCATACATCAGCTGTGAGGAAGTCGAAGGTCACAAGGTCTCTCCCGCCATCAAACGGCACTCGGCTGTTAAATCAGGACCGTTGGCTGAGATCCTCGAGATGATCACTTCCCATCAGCTAAGCTCGATGATCGAACGGCGGCTCCAGAGCCAGGTATCCACAGCTTTACCGAATATTTCTATATATTTAAAAACGAATAAAAAATAATTATTAATTAAAATTCTGAAAAAAAAAAAAGAATCAGATATTGAAAAAGGCCCCTTAGGTAGATCTGGCACAACGCACTTGGGAATCAAGGGTATTTTGGTAATTTCGTAAGGCAGTTGCATTGGATTTAATAATTTTAAAATAATATTTAAATAAATTTAATTTAAACATAAATTTTGTTTTAATACTCGAATGAAGTGTCATGGCAAATGAATAGTGCATGTCTCACGGATTCAACGCCTAACAATTTAATTTCATATTATATAATATGATATTGACTAATTGTTAAACTAAGATGTAATGGTGGAAGAGTGTGACCAAGATGAGGCACATTAAGTGGGTCTATACATACACGCCACATATGGGGGACTCATCATTTTTTTCACATTCCAGGTATATGGGGTCACCTAATGTGCCACGTCATAGTGTCACTGCTATTTGGGTAAGTTAAAATTTATTTTAAAAAAAACAATGCACGTGACATGAAAACGTTACGTCAAGGTGAATGAATTTAGGATATGCTCTTAGAACGTTATTTAGCTCTAAGTAATTAGAGTATTAATAGCCATACCCCCCACGCCATGCATGGATTCTGAATGTTGTCATTGTTGTTAGTCAATGGGTGAGATTGAATTTTGACTATGCAAGTGCGGTTATGCTTGTTTTGTTTCAGGAGTCCAGAAGGTACAAAAGCTTGATTCGGCAACACATGGACCTGCGAATAGTTAAGTCCAGGCTTGACAAAGGGATTTACTCGAAATCTGAGTGTCGATTCTTCCGCGACCTGCTCTTGCTATATAGCAATGTCATCGTCTTCTTCCCTAGAAATTCTCCGGAACATGCGGCGGCGCTTGAGCTTCGAGCGCTGGTGATGCAGAAGGTGAATGATGATCTGAATGCGCAGCAACCTGTTCGGGGGAAACCCGGATGTAAACATGAACCGCATAAGTTATCTGCATTGGTCGCGTGCAGTAAAGGAGGTTCAAGCAAAGTTATATCTGAGAGTGGTGGTGGAAAAGGTGTTAAGAAAGAGAGGGATATTGAAGAGAAAGGGAAGGTTGACAATGAGAAGGAGATGAGTGGTTCGTCAGTGAAGACTCTGGAGAAGGAAACAAGAGAGAAGAGGACTACGGGTAGCAATGCTTTGCTGGGGAGGAAGAGATCTGTTACGAGCAGCAAAAATGGGGACGGAAAGCGTGAATTTGGAGGGAACGAGCTCAGCTCCCACGACGCGTTAGAGGTTAAAAATGTTAAAAAAGAATTAACTGCAAAGCAAAAGCAAGGGGCGGCGAGATTCTTGAAGAGAATGAAGCGGAATTCGCAGGGCGAAGAGAGGGGCAACGAGGATGAAAGTGGGTCGGAGAATGGAGAGGTAAATGGGTTGAAAGAGAAGCAGAAGAGTAGTCGAAACAGGAGGAGAAAGGAAAAAAGAGGGGGAGAGAGTAGGAATTCCGGTGGGGGAAGAGAAAGGATAGAGGTCGATAAGAAGGTCAAGAGACGAAAAGGGAGGCCGCCAAAGCAACCGGAGCCGAAGCCTTCTGAAACTCCAAAAGGAGATAGAGGAGTAAATGGCGGCCGTGAAGAGGCGGTGGTGGGGAATGGAGGAAGACGGCCTCGAAAGCGTTTAAAGATGCCATGATCTTGTTGTATAATCTTCTTTTGTCTTGGTTATGATCTTGTTCATGGCAGTAATGTTTAAGAGGTAGCTCAGCAATGGCTAAAACCACAAGGGGAAGAGCCTAGCCCAAACGACTAAGACGGGCTCATAATCATAAAAACAAAAAACAAAAATGAAGATATTTTTATTATTGATGTGATCCTTCAATACAAAGACGAAGATCCTCCAGCTAAGGGGATAAAGGGTCCATTCAGGTCGGGGTTTAAGTCAAAGCTAGATCGAATAAGGCCTATTCCAGAATAGCCCAGCGCTCGGGTAGTAAAGAGACAACCTCCTAGAATAATGGAGCCCAGCATTAGTATATGAGAGGGTCCGATTAGGTCGAGCCCTTGTCATCTTAACCCATATGAGCTCATCAATAGCCTAGTCCATATGAGTAAAGGGCCGATCCAGGAGAATAAAGAAGAGCTTAACACCAGCAAGTAAGCGTCGGCCCATTATAAGTGTTCGGCCTAGCCATACCCAAGCCCACTCATGTTCAAGCCCAGAAATATTGAAGCGCGGAGATTAAGGGTCAGAATACTGCAGAGCCCAGCCTAGAATTACGAGAACAGAACAAGATAAGACACCGCCCAATTTAGCGTATGAGTCATGGGCTGGGCTCCTCTTGGTCTGGCCCAATATTTATCGAATTAAGATTATGGGCTGAGACCCTTTCTCGGGCTGGGCTGGGCTCGTAATACTACTTGTATAAGCTCCAATCTGATGGGTTGATACTATTTTATCGAGCTAGGCTGGGCTAGTATTACGACTTGTCTGGGCTCCAATATCATGGGATGGGCTTTGATCTCTTACTTGTCTGGGCTCCTCTTTGATGCTTCTGGCTCTTATTTCTCTTGGTCTCGTTATGGATTGGGCAGCTTTGTCGGGCTGCTCTGGGTTACTCTTCGCTGGCTGGGCTCTCCAATTCAGTCTGGGTTGTTCCATAGGCGAGGCGAAGCAAACCTATGCTTTTAAGGGTGCGGGCCTAGGTCAGCTCCTTTTGGATGGGTTGGGCTTTCAGTCCAGATTTTGCCAGCTGCTATAATTATTCGTTACTGGCTGGGTCGCTTTCTCGAGTAGGGTTGGGTTCAGCTCGAAAGGCTTGTCGCGCTGGAAGAGGAGATGACATATCTCCAAGAAATCCCTGATAATGTGCGTTTCCTAGAGGAACGAATGAAGGAAATGGCTGAATTTCCTTGTGAGATTGCTGCTGTTCATAGCAGGATAGACACTATCCCGATCCAAGAGCTGATGGATCGGATGGAAAACCTCGAATCCCGACCGGAGAAAGGAAAGGGAATAGAAAGTGGAGAGAGCTCTACAAACACAATGATTGGGCTACAAGAACGCGTTGAAGAAGTAGACCATGCTCGCGTTCAATTAGCAAGCACTATAGCCAATGCAACAAAAGACTTCAAAGTGATGTTCGAATCTCTGAAAGCTGAAATTGCCGAGATAAACCTAAAATTGAACATCACCATGAAAGCAATGGGAAACCAAACTCAAACTACGACTGTAGTTGAGTCTAGTCGAGTAAAGATACCGGAACCAAACTCCTTCTGTGGGACTCGGGATGCGAAAGAAGTAGAGAATTTCATTTTTGATATGGAGCAATATTTTAAAGCAACCAAGACTAGTGATGAGTCTAAAGTGACACTGGCCACAATGCATCTTACTGGAGATGCAAAACTTTGGTGGAGATCAAAGTACAATGACATATCTAATGACACATGTTTTATTGACACTTGGGATGAATTTAAGAAACAGTTGAAAGACCAGTTCTTCCTTGAGAATGTTGAGTTCAACGCCCGTAGATCATTACGAGAATTGAAGCAGACGTGTAGCATCCGCGACTATGTGAAACAGTTCTCAGGCCTAATGCTTAACATACAT
Organism: Begonia loranthoides; assembly: GCA_022433065.1. NCBI lineage: Eukaryota > Viridiplantae > Streptophyta > Magnoliopsida > Cucurbitales > Begoniaceae > Begonia > Begonia loranthoides. The sequence continues at coordinate 2,520,897 of CM039481.1, forward strand.
GACATGGCTGAGAAGGACAAAATCTTCACATTCATTGAGGGACTCAAACCATGGGCCAGAACTAAGTTATATGAACAAAGGGTCCAAAGTATCTCAAGCGCGCTTGCAGCGGCAGAACGGTTATTTGACTATGCTAGTGAGAATCTTAGTCCCCGAAAAAACCCTCCTACTACAAATAATTAGAGACCACAAACGCCAAACACGGGTCCGCCAGAAAGGAAGCCATATGCCCCAAGAGAGGGCCAAGAAACGTGGAGGGCACCCAAAGAAAACCAAGAAGCGTGGAAAACCCAGAGGGAAGGCCAAGAAACATGGAGAGGGAATAATACGCAGCGACCAATGTCATGCTTCTTGTGTAAAGGGCCTCACCGAGTTCACCAGTGCCCGCATAAATCAGCTCTAGTAGCTGCACGAGCGTACATTCAAAGTGACAGTTCAACTGAAGGAGTTTCCGAGGAGGCGCCCGCAGAAGTGGCAGAAGTTGGGACCATGACCTTCTTGTCGGCAGTCCAACAACAAATGGAGGAGCTTAAAAAGATCCCAGATAAAGGTCTCATGTATGTGGAAAGCGTTGTCAATAATAGGGCTACCAAAAGTACAATGATTGACTTGGGGGCCACACATAACTTCATCACTGAAAGGGAAGCTCGCCGCTTAGGCCTAAAGTGGGAAGACAATGCGGGCAAGATGAAAACAGTGAATGCTAAAGCAATGCCGGTAGTGGGAGTAGTGAAAAGGACTCAGCTAAAATTAAATTTGTGGACAGGACCAATTGACTTTGTCGTTGCACGGATGGACGACTTTGATGTCATCTTAGGGATGGAGTTCTTGATGGAGCACAGAGTGATTCCCATTCATTCGGCTAAGTGCTTGGTAATCACAGGCAACAATCCGACAGTGGTCCCTGCAACACTTCGACAACCTACTACTAATGGTGCTAAGATGATCTCAGCTATGCAGTTCAAGAAAGGGCTGAAACAACAGGACCCGACATATATCTTAGTTCCAACTACGGTGGACGAAGACAAAGAAGAAGTTGTGCCATCAGAAGTCATGGAAGTTTTGGAAGAATACCAAGACACCATGCCTGAATCTTTACCCAAAACTCTACCCCCACGTAGAGACATCGATCACCAGATTGAGCTGACTCCCAGGTCTAAGCCTCCTGCAAAGGCACCCTACAGAATGGCTCCACCCGAACTTGCTGAGTTGAGGAAACAAATTGATGAATTACTTGCATCCGGGTTCATCAGACTCGCAAAAGCACCATTTGGTGCACCAGTGTTGTTTCAGAAGAAAAAGGATGGGAGTTTGCGATTGTGCATTGATTATCGGGCACTCAACAAAGTCACTGTACGTAACAAGTACCCCATCCCACTCATCACGGACCTATTTGACCAGCTGTACAAGGCCAAATACTTTACTAAGCTCGATTTAAGGTCGGGTTATTATCAGGTTCGAATTGCTGAAGGTGATGAGCAAAAGACGACATGCGTGACTCGCTATGGAGCTTTTGAATTCTTGGTAATGCCATTTGGACTAACAAATGCGCCAGCAACATTCTGTACTCTTATGAACCAAGTATTTCATGAGTTCCTCGACAAGTTTGTGGTGGTTTACTTAGATGACATTGTGGTCTACAGTGAAACCTTGGAAGAACATAAAAGCCATCTTCGACTAGTCCTTGAAAAACTAAGGAAGAACCAGTTGTACATTAAGAAAGAGAAATGTTCTTTTGCCCAGAAGAGCATTGGGTTCCTTGGTCACATAATCGAGCAAGGGCAGTTACGCATGGATCTTGATAAGGTCAAAGCAATCAGGGATTGGAGGGTCCCCACTTCTGTTACTGAACTGCGCTCGTTTTTGGGACTTGCAAACTATTACAGACGCTTTGTTGAAGGATTCTCGAAAAGGGCTGCTCTTCTTACTGAACTGCTGAAGAAAGGTACTCTTTGGGAGTGGAACCAAGGATGTCAAGATGCCTTTGCCAACTTAAAAAACGCAATGATGCAGAGTCCGGTCTTAGCCCTTGCTGATGTTACACAGCCATTTGAAGTAGAAATAGATGCGTCTGACTACGCACTAGGAGGGGTCTTGCTGCAAAACAGCCACCCTATTGCGTACGAAAGTCGTAAATTGAAAGATGCAGAAAGAAGATACATTGCTGCGGAAAAGGAAATGTTAGCAGTAGTTCACTGCTTGCGAGTATGGCGACAGTATCTGCTGGGTTCCAAATTTACGGTGAAGACGGACAATAGCTCCATATGCCACTTCTTCGACCAACCAAAATTGTCCGCCAAACATGCTCGCTGGCATGAACTTATTTCAGAATTTGATTTTCAGTTCGAACATAAAGCAGGTCTTTCAAATAGGGTAGCAGATGCCCTGAGCCGCAAAATAGAATGCGCGAGTCTCTATTATCTCTCTCAACTCCAAGCTAGCCGAATCAGCGGCTCCATGAAGGATACCATCCGAAACAGCTTGCAGGATGACCCTGCTGCTCGTGTTGTCATGCAACTGGTGAAAGAGAGGAAGACTCGGCAGTTTTGGATTGAAGATGGATTGTTGTTAACCAAAGGAAACAGCCTTTATGTTCCCAGATGCAATGAGCTGCGCCGTTCTTTATTACAGGAATGTCATGACACCCTTTGGGCAGGTCACGCTGGGTGGCAAAGAACTTATGCCCTCCTGAAGAGGGATATTTTTGGCCAAAGATGAAGGAAGATGTGATGCAATACACCAAGACTTGCTTGGTGTGTCAACAAGACAAAGTTGAAAGGGATAAGGTAGCCGGCTTGCTGGAGCCTCTACCGGTACCAACAAAGCCGTGGGAAAGCATCTCTCTTGACTTCATCACCAATCTACCGCCTTCAAATGACTTTCAAGCAATCTTAGTAATAATTGATCGATTTTCCAAGTATGCCACTTTCATTGCTGCTCCAAAGTACTGTTCTGCAGAGACGACAGCGCAACTTTTCTTCAAGAATGTGGTGAAATTATGGGGGATACCCCAAAGTATCGTTAGTGATCGAGACACCAGATTCACAGGTGCTTTTTGGGTGGAACTATTCAAGCTGTTGGGATCCAGTCTAAACATCTCTTCCAGTTACCACCCCCAAACGAATGGTCAGACAAAACGCTTTAACAGCTTACTAGAAGAGTATCTACGACACTTCATCAACACTAACCAAAAGAACTGGCCAAGTTTACTCGATGCTGCACAATTTTGTTTCAATTGCCAGAAAAGCTCCGCTACGGGGATGAGCCCATTCGAAGTGGTTTGTGGAAGACAACCAACTATGTCACACACCCTCGACCATCCATATTCAGGGAAGTGCCCAAAAGCTTACAACTTCATTAAGGAGTGGCGGCAAAATACAGAGATAGCTCGTGCCTACCTAGAACGAGCATCTAAACACATGAAGAAATGGGCAGACAAGAAAAGACGGCCGCTGGAATTCAAAGCTGGAGACCTTGTACTAGTAAAGTTGATGCCAGAACAACTATGTTTCAGAGGTCAAAGAGACAAACGACTTGTTCGGAAGTACGAAGGTCCAGTCCAAGTCATTGAAAAAATTGGGCGAGCATCTTATAGAGTTAATCTACTAGCGTGGCTCAAAATCCACTCAGTCATCCACGTCAGCAATCTAAAGCCGTATCACCCAGACGAAGAAGATCAGCAGCGGAACAACATCACCAGGCCGGAGATCATCCTCAGCAGGTATAAGCGTCCAAACAAGATTGAAGAAATCCTAGCAGAGAGAAGTGTGAAGACAGGAAGGCGCCAGCGCAAAGAGTATTTGGTCAGATGGGAAGGACTTGGAGACGATGAAACTACTTGGGAAAAAGCTGAAGACTTGGAAGATGCTGCGCAAAAGATTGAAGAGTTCGAGTTGAAGACAAGTTGACGAGGACGTCAACAGCTCAGTTGAGGGAGAATGTAACAATCTGGGCTTGTCCAAGACATGTTGTCCATGGCCGCCCCTGCTGTTAAGTTAGATTATTTCTATTTTTAGCAATCTCTTTGCATTCCTTTTATTTCTATTTTAGGAAAGTGACTCCTCACCACTATGGCATGTTCACTCCTGCCATAGTGGAAATGGTCCAGAATGCTCTTTAGGGGGAGAGGCATGACTGCACGTAGACCCCCCGAACCAATGTAATTTGCTAGCAATCAATGATAAAGCTTTTTACATTCAAACTATACTCTTTATGCTCAATGACGCTTTCGATGAATCTCGCTCGCTCACTGCTCGCTCGTTAGACACCAAAGCTCGTTCTAACGGCGTGGGCAATCGGTGCCGTTGGCACACTCAGTAGGCTGACTCGTTGTTTTCCCTAACAACGAGTGCCCCACGACCCTCTTTAAAAGTCTCTCAAAAGTAAGACCTTGACAAGGCTACTCTCAGAATTGTGTGGGTTGGGCTGGTCTCCAAGAGGCTGGGCTTGACATCCAATGCTTTATATAAATAATCAAAATAGTAGTTTTGAAGCATTACGTACTATTAAGCGCGTGGAAGTAAGAAAGCTTTACCTTGTCCTCGTTCAAAAGTCTGCATTTTCCTAACCTTTTTCGACGTTGCCATGCTGGCTGCCAAACTCTCGCCCTCCGGCTGTCTTCTACATATTCTGTCAACCTTTTTTCTTCGCTATAGCGTTCTTTCTTCTTCTTCTTCCATTCTTATTTACACTGCCCTCTACTATTATTGCTTAATCACTAGGTATTATAGCTTTGGGTGCTTATTTGAATGCTACAGCAAATGCTGCTGCGTGGTCTACTGCTTCCGGCGATTTCTCCTTTGGATTTAAGCAAATTGGAAACGATGATCTTTACCTTCTTGCTATCTGGTTCGCCAAAATACCCGACAGAACTGTTGTGTGGTTCGCAAATGGCGATTCTCCTGCGCCGAGGGGGTCCAAAGTGGAGGTTATCGCAGACCGTGGCTTACTGCTTTCCGATCCTCAAGGTCATGAGCTATGGAAATCTGATATCGGCGGCGGCGTAGTTGTTCGAGCTGTAATGAACGACAGTGGAAATTTTGTGATAGAAGGAGCTAATTCTTCTATGCTATGGCAGAGCTTCGAAAACCTCACCGATACGATCTTACCAACGCAAATGATCGGAAAAGGCGCTGTGCTTTCTTTTCGACTATCAGAAACCAAATACTCAAAAGGACGATTCCAGCTACGATTTCTTCAAGATGGGAATATTTGGCTGAATAGCATAAACTTACCGAGTGTCACACCCCTAATTTTTCGCCGTACGGAATAGGGCGAATAGGTGTGCGGCGCCGTAGTCCCACTACGACCAGCCTCTCTCCGAATATTCTCGGATGTCGCCTCCTCTCGTTGAACACAAACTCTTTACGGGAGCCCGGCCCCCAACCCTTTCTTTCGATTCCAAACCAAAGAAACTAGGAACAATTCTCGCCACTCGGAACACCACAACTCTCTCAAGGATGACTAATCACTCAATGATTATCAATGCCTTGGTTGGTGCCTCAAGGGTCTTATTTATAGGCAATAAGCAATCCTAATTCAACTAGAACTAGGAATCCTAAGGCTAGTAGGATTTGTAGCTCCAATCCAGTGTGTGCTAGTCCATGCTAGTAGCTCCAATCCAGTGTGTGCTAGTCCATGCTAGTAGCTCCAATCTAGTGTGTGCTAGTCCATGATAGCGCACTGTCGGCCCAGTTGGCGCGCTGCTGGCCCAGCCCAATCGCGCTGCTGTCTTCTCCTCTGCGGCGCACGCGCTGCCGACGTCTACTCCTGCCTGATGCGCGCCCCGCACGCAGCTTGTTTGCATAGTGCACCCAGCGCACTGTTGTGAGGCTTCCCAGAAGCCTCCTTTCGGGCGCTGCGCCCGTTTACGCCTTGTGAGAAAGGGGGTGTGACAATCCTCCCCCACTAGATGAAGTCGAAGGCCTCGTCGACGCCCAATCTAAGTAAGCCGTCACCTCGTCTTCAAATTGCCACAAGTCTTTATCATTCTCCCACGTTGCCTCATCTTCATCCTCCCATAGAACTAAGAATTGCGTGCGCCTATTCTTTGAACTTTCTCCCATGCTTCGATGATCAAGGATCTTGGAAATCTTCTTTTGAAATTCCACTCGCACCCCAGGTGGAGCCTTCAATCTCTGAACTCTATCTCCTTCGTGATAGGGCTTTAAGAAACTTACATGGAATGTAGGATGCAATTTGAGTCTGTCGGGAAGTTGCAATCGGTAGGCCACCGACCCAACTTTTTTGATAACCGTGAATGGTCCATCATACTTGGGAAGAAGTCCCTTGTGATATCTCCGAGATGTCACCTTCTTCCATATCTGAGGCGTGAGTTTGAGTAGGACCCGGTCCCCCTCCTTGAACTCTAGTGGTCTTCTCCCCTTATCTGCATACTTTTTCATCCGTCGTTGGGCCTTGCCCAAACTTTCTTTGGCTTGTTCTAACAGTTCTGTCCGGTCTCGTCCGTACCTGTAGGCTGCTGGACAGGGGCCCTGCTCCTTCCTGCGTGCAATTTCGGCTGGAGTCGCCGGCTGAAATCCCAAAGTAAGCTCCGCGGGACTCATTCCCGTGGTCGATGTCCGATGAATGTTGTATGAAAATTGAGCTGCATCCAATAGATCCACCCAATTTCTCTGGCTCGCTGATACAAAGTGCCTCAAATACTCTTCCAATAACGCATTGAGCCGCTCAGTTTGCCCGTCTGTCTGGGGATGGTTTGCCGTGGAGAACTTTAGCTCGGTGCCCATTAAGTTGAACAATATAGTCCAGAACTTCCCTGTGAACCTCGAGTCTCGATCACTCACAATATCTTTCGGCAACCCAAATGTTTTAACCACGAACCTCATGAAGTAATCCGCCGCCTCTTGCGCGGTGCATGTCTTTGGTACGCCCATGAACACAGCGTACTTTGTCAAGCGATCTACCACCACCATGATAGATCCTTTCCCCTCCACCGTTGGCATCCCGGTGATGAAATCCATCGAGACCGACTCCCATGGCTTGCTTGGAATTGGGAGTGGTTGAAGTAGCCCTGCTTCTTTTTTCCTCTCCGTCTTGTCCACCTGACAAGTTAGACATGTCTTCACATAGAGCTCAATGTCTTCTTCCATCTTCGGCCAGATGTAGTCTCGTGATAATAAAGCGAGCATCCTCTCGACGCCCGGGTGTCCCGCCCAGCGGGTGTCATGTGTCTCTTTCAGGAGAAGTTGGCGGACCCCGCCCCAACTAGGCACTAGAACTCTGTCACCACGTGCTTTCAATAAGCCGTCTTCTAGCCAATATCGCCTCACCGACCCATCCTGTACCTGCTTCGCAAGTCGCAAGTACGCGACATCTTCTGTAGATGCCGCCTTGATCTTCTCTAGAAGATCCGAGCGAACCTCCGTTATCGCTGCTATGCGCTCCGCATGCTCCCTGCGGCTAAGTGCATCTGCCACTCTATTCTCGGCCCCTGGTTTATGTAGCCAAGTGAAGTCAAACTCTGCCAAGAACTCCTGCCATCGCGCCTGCTTTGGTGAGAGATTCTTTTGTGTCTTGAAATAGGTATTGGCCACATTGTCTGTGACCACGGTGAACTGTGTGCCCAATAGATAGTGTCTCCAAGTTACCAAGCAATGTATAACCGCCACCATCTCTTTCTCATGTGCTGAATAGCGCTCCTCGGCTCCCCTTAGTTTCCGGCTCTCATAGGCGACCGGATGTCCATCTTGAACCAAGACTCCGCCCACTGCGCGCTCTGACGCATCTGTATGCACCTCGAATGGCAAAGTAAAATCTGGAAGCCTCAACACTGGCTCCGTTGTCACCGCCCTCTTCACCTGCTCAAATGCCTCTTGACATGCGTCCGTCCATGCCCATGGTTTATCTTTCCTCAACAAATCGGTCAAGGGATTCACCAGTCTCGAGTAGTCTGCAATAAACCTCCGATAATAGTTGGCTAAGCCAAGGAAAGACCTTAGCTCGGTTACCTTTGTTGGCGCGATCCATCCGTCGATCGCCCGTACCTTAGCACCATCCATGCGAATCTCTCCCTTTCGGATGTAGTGGCCTAAGAAGTTGATTTCTGTTGCCCCAAACTCGCACTTTTCCCGTTTCACAAATAAAGAATGCTCCCTGAGCTTCTTCAGAACTGTCTCCAAGTGATGTAAATGCTCCTCCAAGGACTCGCTGTAGATGACAATATCGTCCAGATAGACCACCACGAAGCTATCCAAGAACTCATAGAGCACGTCGTTCATAAGATTGCAAAAAGTAGCCGGTGCGTTGGTTAGCCCAAACGGCATAACCAAAAACTCATATGAACCATATCTCGACACCATTGCCGTCTTGGCCTCGTCACCCTCGGCTATCCTCACCTGCCAATACCCCGATCTCAAGTCCAACTTGGTGAAGTATGACGCCTTTGCCAATCTGTCAAATAGATCACTTGCATTTGGAATAGGATACTTGTTCTTGATGGTGATTTTGTTCAATGCCCGGTAGTCAACGCACATGCGCAGTGCGCCATCTTTCTTCCTCTGAAAAAGCACCGGTGCCCCATAAGGAGCCTTGGACGGTTGGATGTAACCAGATTCCAACAACTCGTCCAGCTGTCGTCGCAACTCCGCCAACTCTGATGGAGCCATGCGATAGGGAGCCTGTGCAGGCGGCACTGCGCCCGGCTCCAACTCAATGTGATGATCGATAGCGCGCCTTGGTGGCAACACTTTCGGTAGCTCCGCTGGCATCACATCACAATATCTCTCCAACACTGCGCGTACCTCTGATGATATCTCCCCCACTTGGTCCTGCTTGACCTCGCGTAGTGTCGCCAAGAAGGTTGTCTCCCCCTTCCGAACTCCCGTCTTCAACTGTAGGGATGATTGCATCACGCTTTTGCCTCGGTTCTCACTCTTGACCGTGCAAGGTGTTGTCTCGTCTTGGATAAGAATCATTCCAAGATGTGGCAGTACCGTCGCCTTTGCTAGCCTGAAAAACTCCAAGCCCAATATAAGATCAAAGTCGTCCAATGGCACAATCATCATCGGGCATGATTGTTCCCACTCGCCTACTCTCAGCAGGGGTGTCGCCGTGCCCTTGATGGGCTGGGCGTCTGAATTGACTGCTTTAATCAAGCTCGTGCTCTTGGTCACTTCCAAGCCGAGCTCTCCCGCCTTCCGCTGCGAGATAAAGTTGTTGGTCGCGCCGGTGTCCAACATCGCACGCACCTTCTTTCCGTTGACCTGCACCTCGACGAACATTAGGCCCTTTTGCATTGGCGGTGTTTGGCCAGACGCCGCTGTTGCTTGTCCGCTTGTCGTCGCTTTTTGACTGCTTGTCAGGGCATTCACTAGTTGAATGGGGTTCATCCGAGCTTTCTCCTCTCCTTCGGAGTTCTCTTCCTGGACCCTTAGGGTAGATGCTGCCGCCTTAGTAGGACAATCCCGAGCATAATGTGGCCCACTGCATATAAAGCAACCCTGGTTCTTCTTGCGTTGGGGTTGATCAGATCCCTTGCCTTTAGATCCCTCGGTCCTTTTACCTTTGTCGTGCCCACCTTGTTTACCTCGCTTGTCGTCTCTTCCCTTTTTCTTCTCAGAAGTAGGGGCGGTCCTGAAGTCCACCAAACCCTCGGCAATCGCAATTGCCGATGACACATCCTTCACACCATGCCGTCGCAGCTCTGTTTGTGCCCATGGTTGAAGTCCAGCCATAAAGTTGAATAATTTATCACTCTCATGCATGTCTCGGATATCAAGCAATAAGGAACTGTATTCTCGAACATAGTCACGAACCGACCCTGTCTGTCGCAACTTCCTTAGTGCTTCCTTTGCCGTCCACTCGGCGTTGAGCGGTAAAAATCGCTCTTTTAGTTCTCGCTTGAGAACTTCGCAACTAATGATCTTTGGCTCCTTGTCAAGACGTTGTCTCCACCATAGCTTTGCGTCTCCAGCAAGATACATGCTAAAAATCATAACTTTGTTGCTTTCCTCGATTCCGGCCGCTTGGAAATATTGTTCTATGTCGAATAGAAAATTCTCCAACTCCTTTGCGTTCCGATTGCCATTGTAGGGCTTCGGTTCCGGAATTTTAAATTGCGTAGCCGTTGCGCCAAGCCTCTTTGCCGCGCCACCTGCTGCCGCTACCGTTGCGCTTACCTGCGCTACCTCCCTATTAACCCGTGCGAGCCCCTCTCGTGTGAGTTGTTCTGCCGCCGCTAGATCTTCGCTTACCGAAGCTTTGAGGACGTCGATTTCCATCTTTAGGGAGATAATTTGGAGTCGTAGGGACTCCTCATCGCTTGCTTCACGTACCCCCGTGAACTCCTCTAATCGAGAAAGCCTTGCAAGCACCTCGACCATCGCCATTCTCCTCGTGAATTGATCGAAAAACCTCTTGAGTAGTAGATCTTGGGTGTAGAAGAGAAAAAGGAGCAACCTTTACTCGAACTCTTGCTCGAACTCGCGCTCTGATACCAACTGTCACACCCCTAATTTTTCGCCGTGCGGAATAGGGCGAATAGGTGTGCGGCGCCGTAGTCCCACTACGACCAGCCTCTCTCCGAATATTCTCGGATGTCGCCTCCTCTCGTTGAACACAAACTCTTTACGGGAGCCCGGCCCCCAACCCTTTCTTTCGATTCCAAACCAAAGAAACTAGGAACAATTCTCGCCACTCGGAACACCACAACTCTCTCAAGGATGACTAATCACTCAATGATTATCAATGCCTTGGTTGGTGCCTCAAGGGTCTTATTTATAGGCAATAAGCAATCCTAATTCAACTAGAACTAGGAATCCTAAGGCTAGTAGGATTTGTAGCTCCAATCCAGTGTGTGCTAGTCCATGCTAGTAGCTCCAATCCAGTGTGTGCTAGTCCATGCTAGTAGCTCCAATCTAGTGTGTGCTAGTCCATGATAGCGCACTGTCGGCCCAGTTGGCGCGCTGCTGGCCCAGCCCAATCGCGCTGCTGTCTTCTCCTCTGCGGCGCACGCGCTGCCGACGTCTACTCCTGCCTGATGCGCGCCCCGCACGCAGCTTGTTTGCATAGTGCACCCAGCGCACTGTTGTGAGGCTTCCCAGAAGCCTCCTTTCGGGCGCTGCGCCCGTTTACGCCTTGTGAGAAAGGGGGTCTGACACCGAGTGACTACGCCAACGAACCCTATTTTAGTTCTTCAACAGGAGGGGCGAATTCAGTAAATCCCGGTGAGCAATTTTTTTTAAATGAAACAGGATTCTTGTATATTCTGGGAGAGAATGGCGAGAGAACTGTTCTAACGCCGGCAAGTACAGAGAGACTCTCAGCTGATGAATTCTACTACAGAGCGACCCTCAATTTCGATGGCGTTTTTGCTCAATACTATCATCCAAGAAACTCTGGAAATAATGGAATTTGGGTCTCTAATTGGTTCAAACCAGATGACATTTGTATTAGCGTGGTCTCTAAAAGTAGTGGAATTTGTGGATACAACAGCATATGCTCCCTAAATTCAGACAGTAGACCAACCTGTGAATGCCCACCTGGGTATTCCTTTCTTAAAGCATATGATCCATATGGAGGCTGCAAGTCTGATTGGTCTCCTAGCTGTGAAGATGATGAGCTCCGGCCCGATTTATATAGTTTCCAAACAATGACTAACACAGATTGGCCTTTGGGAGATTATGAAGCCTTGAGTCCCTTCACTGAAGATCAGTGTCTAGACTCTTGCTTGCATGATTGTATGTGTGCAGTTGCTATTTACAGATTAGGCAATACTTGTTGGAAGAAGAAGCTTCCTCTGTCAAATGGGCAGAAGAACACAATGCTTTATGGAAAGGCTTTCATAAAAGTGAGGAAGGACAATTCGACGACTTCTCCCGACCTGCCATTCCCAGATAACAGAACGAAAAATCAACAAACGTTGAATCTTGCAGTTGCAGTTATCTTGGGCGCCTCTGTGTTTGCCAATATTTTATTGATCTCCGCCATTTGTTTGGGGTTTTTCTTCATATACAGGAAGAGAAATGGAGATTATACAAAATTAAGCTCCGTCGAAACGAATTTGCAATGCTTTACTTACAAACAACTCGAAGAAGCGACGGATGGGTTCAAGGAAGAGCTTGGAAGGGGGGCTTTTGGAATAGTTTACAGAGGAGAACTGAAGAAAGGGTCTGGAAATATCGTTGCTGTGAAGAAATTAAGCAGCTCTGTACAAGACGGCGAGAGGGAATTCAGGACAGAAGTCAGTGTGATTGGCCAAACACATCACAAGAACCTCGTCCGACTTCTCGGATTCTGCGATAAAGATCTACAAAGACTGTTAGTATATGAATACATGGGAAATGGGGCTTGCTCTCTTCGGCGAATTGAAGCCTAGTTGGAAGCAAAGAATCCATATTGCTCTTGGAGTTTCAAGGGGGCTGTTGTATTTGCATGAAGAATGTAGAACACAGATAATCCACTGCGATATAAAGCCTCAGAACATCCTTGTCGACGACTACTACAATGCAAAAATTTCAGATTTCGGATTGGCAAAGCTTCTGATGATGAACCAGAGCCAAACCCAGACTACAATTTGAGGAACGAAGGGGTACGTGGCTCCAGAATGGTTTAGAAACATGCCAGTAACAGCCAAAGTGGACGTGTATAGCTATGGAGTTCTACTGTTGGAGATAATATGCTGCAGAAGAAGCGTGGAGATGCAGAGTAACGAAGAAATGGCGATTTTGACTGATTGGGCTTATGAATGTTACAGAAAGGGAGCCTTGGCGAGCCTTATAGAATTTGAATTTGGGACGTTGGAAGAGAAGAAGACATTGGAGAGATTCGTGAAAGTTTCCATTTGGTGTATTCAGGAAGACGTATCTCTCAGACCCACCATGAGAAAGGTGAGTCAGATGCTTGAAGGAGTTGTGGAAGTACCAGTTCCGCCATGTCCGTTTCCTTTCCCGATGGCTAGTTCTTACCAACTTGAAAACACAGAAAAACCGGATCTTGATAGATCTCCTTCAGGTAAAGCACTTTTAAAGGGAGTTTCAGTTCGCTCTGATTGAGTCAAAATGACCTTCCATTGCGTCACTTCCATACCCTTTTCCAGAAGTACCAAATTTATCTGTTCAAAAATAAATTAACTTTAAAGATATTGTTTGATGACATTCTTTCTTTGTGGCTCTTCGGAATTTTAAGGTTGCCAATACTTCCGTCATGCTCATATATATTTGGGATATAGCCTAGTTGATCTTCCCTTATCAATCTTCACTCCATACTGTTCAAGTCCAACATGAAATGCAGGGTTTTGTGTTTTTGGATTGAAAACTAGGCTCATGTGTCAAGGGACTCAGCTATGTATGGAAACCGGTTTGAGGTGAAAACTTGTCACGACCTACAAGAGATTTGAGACAAAACGGAAAACGACTCGGCCTAAAAAATAAAATCGTTCGACTCATTTTACTTAAATTTATTAATTTACTGCGAAAGATTTAAAATAACTATTATAAGTCATAGTCTAATAACTTGGGTTTAACATGTACAATAGTGATATTCGATAGCATAATAATATAATCCAAAATGAAATAACTGTTTGAAAATTTAAAACAGGATTACAGTTATCCAAATAAAGTATACCTCACAGAATGATCTCTCAAGAATAAATTATAATAGTGTAAGGACGCCAATTTCCGTCCGAACTTTGCTTTTACCTAGAAAGATATGGTCTTGCGGACGAATGCGAACGTGAAGATACCGTCTGCACCCATCCGAATCATCACAGTTCAACGACAAAACTGGTTTAAAATCAGAAAAACAACGATGCCTAACCAATAGGAAACCGATCCCCCGACACCAAATCCCCTCCCAAACTACGCATGGTCGACCACTTGCATCCCCACACGTGCGGTGGTCTCCCTTCCAAGTATGTAGTCATCCTTCCCCTCCTTTGTCCATCCATCCTACAGCTAGGTTTTTCCTTCTAGAGAGGAGAGCCTGCGAGAGAGGAGGGTTCCAGCGTGAGAAGAGGGTTCCGAGAGGAGTCAGAGAGTGAAAGTTAGTTGTGGTGTGCTTAAGTGAACGTGAGTGAAGTGAGGTGCATTGGAAAGGAGTTGGAACTGTGAGCTGCTGCCGTGAATATTGGAGAGTTGTCCCTGCTTGTGTTCATCAAATTGGTAAGGAAATAGGGGTGTTATGGCCATTGAGGCCCTACACCACATATATGGGTGTGTGTGTTTAGTGTGAAATGTTTACTGCTAGATGTTAAGTATTTTGTTTGCCTTAAAATGCTTACTGCTATGTGTTAGTAGGTTGAGTTGTTAACTAGTGTTAAATGGTTGGTGATTAGATGATAATCTCTGAATGATTTTCTGTTGCATGTCCTTGATGTGTTCTGTAATTTTAGTCAAGTGTTGTGATACTTTCCTTTTGTTGTTGATGTGCTCTGTTAAGTTTCTGTTAAGTGATACAAATGTCTAGTTCAATGAGGAAATGACGAATGTTAATGTCAAAGGATGAATGATATGAAAAGTACAAATGAACTGTTATTACTTGATGTCAATTAATTGTATTGTTAATTTAGTTTAGCGAATTAATTGTTTAATCAAAGCATGTAAACTACTTAATCTGTAATTATAATCTTCCGAGCATGTAAATCGGCTAAGCATGTAAACCGACTAATGATTATTGGATTAATAATTTGTAATTTTCCTTCAAGCATGATAATTACTATTTAAGTAAATCAATTAGTTAAGTATGTTAATTAACTAGCATGTTTAATCAACTTGAGCATATAATTGATTAGAATAATGTAATAGCATGTTAATCTACTTAATTAGAATAATTGATTTGAATAATCAATATGCGAGTATGTTCCCTAACTAGTCTTACGCACGTTAAGTAAATTGCTAGTCGAATAGATTAGTTAGTAGTTGATTATGTATTATTTGCAAGCTCTCATTTGCAAGTATGTCCTCATTATGCTTCTACTAATTATTGTCTTTGTCTAAGTATGTTAACCGAATAGAGTAATTAACTTAATTAGATGTTGAGTATGTAAATGAACTAGTATAATTAATTAAAGTAATTGATTGAGCATGTTTAATTAGTTTGTCAGCATGTTTAATCACTTAGAAGACATGTTAACCTAACTAATGTAATTCGTTTCACTCAAGTATGTTAATTAATCTGAGTTGATGAAGAAGAGACTTAAACATGTTAAGTGACTAAATTAGTGCTATATAACTTGAGCATATAAACTTATTAGGTTGGATAACTCACGGATTTAATAAGTGTATTCTACTTGAGCATGCTTAACTTCACACGTTTACCCTATTGTCTCTTATAATCCGTAAGTTGCTTTCGATTTGGGTTTATAATTGTTCCTTGTTATTCATTATCTTGCTGTGCGCTTTCAGTTGCTATTACTCTTTATATATGATTTCAATTTCAGTTACTTTTATTTAATGCGCACTTCAAATACATAATCGATGCTTTACTTTTCTAAAGAATAGAATGATAAAGAGGATGAAAAGAGAATGAAAAGAGAATGAAGTAAACGTGAATGAGTTAAGGGTTCCAATGGCTAAGTGAATGAATGTTTTGTAATTGTTTTGTTATTGTCTCCTTGGTATTGCTTACGATCTTAATTATGACTTGTGTCTTTAGCATGTTGTTTCTCGTTAAACCAAAGCACGATAGTTTAAACCAAAGCATGATTAGTCAAGTAAAATAAAAGCATATAATCAACTCAGGAGCATGTTAATCGCCTAGGATAACTAAGTAGAATAATCGCCGGGAATGATAAATGTAGGGAGCATGTAAATGGACTAGGAAGTTAACTAGGTTAATTAGCATGTTAATTCCTGTAATTAATATTATGAATGTTCTCTGTTGTGCATTGTTCTATTATTGGTAGTCTTCATTGTATTGCGTTTCAATTCCTGCTATTCAGTTACTTTCTTTATATGCACACTTTAATTTCTATGAATGTTATATTGTGAAGTATCATGCATTATGTTAGATTTTATTCACATTAATAGAAACTAAGTAGGGGGTACCCCCTCGGGGTGGTACCGACATGCATGAGTGAGGAAAATGATAAGAACAAGAATGTTTGAGATGGGCGGAATACGTCCATCACCGAAGAAACCCTCTCGGCAGGATACGTCGGGAGGGAAGAAACCCTGAAGGCGGGATACGCCGGAAGGGGAGGACCCTCGAAGGCGGGATACACCAGAGAGGGGACGAAATAGGGAGTTGGGGGGCGGATGGCTAGCGGAACTAGTCCGCAGTTATGTGAAGCCCCCAACCTCGACGGGAACGGAGACCTAGCTGCAAGTAAAGGGTGAAGTCCGGTCAAATATTTCATCCTCTAAGATCCCTCCAATCTCCGGCTCGATGTACGAGTAAAGAACAAACGAAAGAAAGAACTTAAGAAAGAATTGATTTGGGTGGCCTCCATTCCAAAAGAACTAAAGAGCGTCATAAACATTAAACTCTTTTTTCTTACTAAGCCTTCAGGCTTACAGTTGCTTCTGGTGTAGATGTAGGCGCTAGTACACTATGAGGAATGCACGAACTAGGAGTAGCGAAAGATGAAGAACAAACAATAGCGAGCAGGATGATGGGTTTGCACGCGCGAGGGATGCTCATGGCTGGCCAAGCATAAAAAGGGTAAATGATAGTTAGTTGAGATTTTATTAAGTTTCCTAAATTGTAATTAAATAGTGTTTAATTTCCAATTAACGCAATATTTCAATTAGTCAGTATTTCCTTCTAAAATGATTTAATTATGCTTCCGCAACGTTTTACATTAATGGTTTTAATTCAACGTTTCCACATAGCTACTAAATGAAATTTTATAACGAGTTTCACGAATGGTCAGTAGCGATCCAGTTTAGTGTCGCGCTCTAATTTGTTTTAAAAAAAGAAATTTCAAATTTTCATGTATTTTAAAAGAATTACAAAAATCCGGGTCGTTACAATAGAGATTTTATAAATTTTAATTAAAAGAAATGTTGTTTAAGTATGCATGAATTTAAAATCACATTTTAAAATTTATTTTAGGAAAATGTGTCAAAAAAGGCACGCGTTTAAATCAAACTACTAATATGTGGTACATAATTAAAATAAGCTCTCGTTGTACTTAATTAAAAATCACAATAAAAATGGAGTCACTCACGGACTCTAGGCATACTGTTAGAGATTGAACGATAACCAGAAAAAGGAAATACGATGTGGGACACCAGATTTACGTGGAAAAACCTTTTAAGGAAAAAACCAAGGGCAGAGGAATAAATCTACTATGAAGATCAAAATACAACCGCGAGTTTTGCGACTCTAGCTAACATGAATTTATAGAGAAAACAAAACCCTAAATGAGATGGGCCCGACCCAATAGAATTTGGGTTATACCAAAATCTAACACATACTATGACAAAGACATATAACAGAAAAAATGCAATGCTCGGCGATCGCAAAAGCAAAATAAAATACCCTTATTATGTTTAGGGATCCGAAACTCAAAGACACAGCACCTACAAATGTCTTATTAACCATTTCAACTTAAATTAATAAAAACAAACATATTTTGCACAGTCGAATGTGTGAAAATAAAATAGACTTCAAATTGGGTCGATTGAACTCGGTTCACACGACTGGATTGATCTAGAAATGTAATATGCATGTTTAATTTAAATGTGTACAGAGAAAATAAAATATAATATAAAACCCTGACGGTCATAAAATGGATGTGACGTTTTAATATGAGACAAGTTTCAAAATATTCACTTTATAAAAATTATGCAATGCAGTACATAAAATAAATCTCTACCTCAAAATGGGTTTTCACCAACCAAAGTCCAAAGATCCAAAGAGATCCAAATCCAATAGCCATGAATTTTAACTTAATACTAGGTACTTATCTAAAAATAAGACATTAATTTTTGGGTCAAATTTTTGTACCTTAAAATTCTAAGTTTTTATTCAAAATTTAATTGAATATAAAATACTCAAATTCGGGCAAAAAAATGGCTCAAGGTCCTAGACCACATCCCAAAACAATTTCTAGAATGCAGCCAAATATCGTATGGGCCACAGAAAAATAATTCGGACAACCCACACACACTCACAGTCAGGGCGCGATGGATGGCATCCCACCGAGCCTTGACCGTAGCCAGCGTTCATGGCTTGAACGCGGATGTCGTCCCCCTATGCAGTGAACGAGTTCGATTCTGGCCGAGACTACGTCCTTGTGGATGAAAAATCGAAGGCCACACACTCTACGGCTCAGCCTTTGCTGAGTCGCGTTGTGTCATGCAAAAGCCAACGCAGTCCGAGCGTTTCAATCGCTGGATTCAATTGGCATACAAGCCAACAACACTGATTTTCCATTAAATCAAAACTCAGACTTAATCTAATTCGACAATCCGAAATTCTAGATTAAACCATAAGTAGGAAAGAATAAAAATCCAATTTTTGGTACACCGAGTCTTACCGATTGCCGATCTTCGAAGACTGTGACCAATTCGAAATTCTACACCCGTCCAACCACTGATCCCTTCCAAGAATACAACTCAAATTTAAAATCCTAACTAGACAAATCTAAATTTACAGAGGAGGAGAGGAGACGGCTTACCGAAGGCGATTAAGGACCAGGTTACAGATTCGATTTCCTCCTTAAAAAATGGCATTGTTCTTCTCGTTGAGAAGGTTTTGCCGTGAGAGAGATGAAGATGGTGAGAAGAGGACGATGGCGTTTTGGATTTGAAGGAAAAGGGAGAGGAGACGGGAAGGAATCCCTTCCCGTCCACTTATGTCTTAGCCGTACAGGGGGAGACATTTTCCAAAAACATTCTCCCCCATAAATAAATTGTTTTTTTTATATAAAAATATGGCAAATATTACAAAACTAGCTCTTCCCTACCGTCCAATTCACTAGTCAACCTCTTCAAACAGACCAAGCCCGACATGCCTGGTCCGCTAAAACGAGGACAAGGCTTGATGGTCTTTTCGTAGGGGTGAAAATCGGTTTAGTTAGAACAGAATAGTTGAACTGAATAGAATGATTTTACTCAGTTCAGTTCGGTTTTAAAGAAAAAAAAGAATTTAAAACCAAATTTAATATAACCAAAATATTCAATTTGGTTCTCTGTTTTAATGAAGAAAAATAGAGCAAAACTGAACCGAACTGAAATATACCTAAACCAACTCATTTAACCTAATTCCAAGAATCAAATATTTACTACTACACAATTTTTTTTACAAATTTTTCTTAAATAAAAAAATTATAATATAATTATTTAGATTTTACATCATATCAATATATCATTTTAATTTATCATGACTTAATATAAATATTTAAAATAATAAATTATATGAATTAACAAATGAATGACACATAAACGTCATACCAAACCGAATAGAAAAAACCAAAAATCGAAAACCGAACTGAGGAAAACCAAAAATCGAGGTTCGATTTTTTTATCAATTTTCCAATGGATTGGGTTTGGTTTCGATTTTTTATTTTTAAAACCAAACCGAGTCGGTTCGATTTCAATTTATTATAAAATCGAATCGAACCGGATCAATTTCACCCCTATCCTTTCGACTAGATCAATTTTGGGCCCGTCGTTAGGCTGACCACTAAATGTTTTATTTCATTCTTTTGTCTTTTTAGGCAACTTAACTCTGGATAAATAGTATTTCTTAAATCTTGTTTGAATCAACTCTCTTGAATGCAGCAGAGCGTAATTATTCAACGAATTCTTGTATTTTTAGTATCAATCTTAGTTTAAGAGTTTAATTGGAGAAAGGAATTTTTTTTTTCGTTATGGGTTGGGCTACTCCGAAGGTAAGCAATTCTTGGACAACAGGTGGGCTTGGCCTTTGGATGCGTTTGACACAGCTCTAGCCTACTATTCAATGAAGTAGGCTCTTCATCTTGGGCTAGCTTTGATTCTCTCCAATGGATGGGCTTGGCTTTTGCATGAGCTGGACTGGGTTTTGGCATTCTATTCAATGCACTAGGCTTCTCTATGTGGCTTTGCTAGTCTCGGAATTGTGTGGGCTGGGTTTCTCTCCGACAGACTAAGCCTGACATATATTGTAATAAGGGAAATTAATTAAACAATTACTGTACTATAAGATCAATGATGAGTCAACTATTGAATCATTTTAGCTAATAACTTAAACACTGAACTATGAAAAATAGACAATACAAAAATTATCGTTACCTGTTAAAAAAAACAAGTACGCAAAAACGATGCCGAAACATACTCTCTACAATTTAAATTCCACTTCATTTTTGTAACGACCCGATTTTTATTTACTTTAAAAATCATGTAAATTTAAAACTTTTCTTCTTATAAAACATCAGAGTATTTATCTTTTATAAAACCAGTCATTAAAACCATTTACTTAAAACATTTATCAATTGCAGCAAAAATAATAAAATCATTTTTCTGAAACGTAGCGGAATTAAAACAAGCATTAAAGAATATTAAATAATTTACAAACCCTTTTTACAAATAAATTCCCTTTTAAATTCTTTAGCTCAACCAGCCACAAGATCCACCCGTGCAACTCCTTCATTAATTGTTTTTGACCTGTTCACCAGTTTCTCGTACGATACCTACATCACAAGTCCTAAACTAATTAGTCTAATGCTCAGTAAGTGATAAAAGAAATGCAATACAAATGATATGGATACTTTGAAATTGAAAAAAGTTAAATACGAAACAGAAGCGAATTCAACAGCTAATTGAAGCAAATAAAATGTGCTAAACATGCTTCAAAATTGACGGAAATAAAATACAGAACAGCAGCTACTTCTACAGCAAATTCAACAATTAAAAAGTGTTAAACATGCTTCGGAATTGACAAAAATTAAATACGAAACAGCAGCGTATTCCACAGCGAATTTAAGCAATTAAACGTGCTAAACATGCTTTAAAATTGACAAAACTTAAGTACAAAATAGCAGCGAATTCATATTAATTAAAACGTATGAATCATGCTTCGAAAATTGATGGATAATAGCTACGGAACAGCAGTGAACAACAATGAATTTGCGACAATTAAAATATGCTAATATACTCTGAAATTTACGAAAATCACTTAACGGAACAGTAGCTATATTATGCTTAACATCGAATAAGGAAACGACAACGAAATGGATATTGAACGTGTATACATGCTCTATTTTAACAAGAATTACTGCAGTGAAAGACATGTAGGATGAACGACAATATGCAAGATATGAGACTCTAAAACTCGGAGCAACAACAATAACTAAACGGATATTTAAACATGCTTGCAACAACTATTTCATGCTACAATTTAATCATCCGATCTAAGGAAATTAATACACATGAACATGAGGATTTAAAGCGCAACACTATAAAGATTAAGCAACAACTTGTAATCCAACGAAAACCAATATATATGAACATCCCATATAATTCAAGCAACAAATGAAAGAACGAATAAAAGTCTCAATAGTTATGAGCCTCTAAAATTCAATGAAGAATTAATCCAAACCCAACAATATTCAGAGTCAAAATCACATAACTTAAACAAGAGAAATGCATAGAATTCACGCAAGGAAAAACAATGGACTCTACTTGTGGGTAGGGCTTTGACGGCCACTCAATTCCTTACCATTTGAAGAATCAAAACCGGGACAGACCACTAGCTCCGAAAGCTTCACGGCAGTAGCTCCATATCCACGGACGACAACCCACTCTTCACTTCCCTTTCCTCTCAACTATGTCTCGGCCCTCCACAAGAAAAGCACACAGCTCTGCCATTTAATCTTCCTCCATGTCCGACAACCTCTTCAAGTTTCAACCGTCCACTGCCATGTCATAAATTCGTCACCCAACCCCACCAATTTACTCTCCATCGGGTGTCGGCAGACCCCACACAGCTGGAAGTGGAAAATTCATCACACCCACTTCCTACTGTCGGCCAGCATAATGTGAAGGAGAAGGAGAAACGAATGCCTTACCTCGAACAGATTCCGGAATGCATCGCCGCCAGAAGCTCCGAAGACGAAAACATCGCTGGAAAATCGCGACCCGCAGAAAAACGCCCAAAACGTGCCCTAAACAGCCGTCGTCCCGTCGCGTCTCGCCGCTCCACGTCGCGCGCCGGAACCATCTCGTCGTCGGCCACCGTCTCGAACGCTCGTCGCCGTTCGTCGGATCACTCACCTGATCTCCTCTCTCGGGCTCTCTTCTCCCTCCCTCTTCCTCGTTCGATTTCATCCCGAGGGAAGAAATGGCTTCTGCCATTTCTTCTTTTTATTTTTATGTTTATATATATATATATATATATATATATCAATCCATTTAATTTAATTTCTTAAATTAATTTATTCTACTTAATTAATTCTAATATTATTCCCTCCTCAATAATTATATAAATATTTATTAGAAATAATATTCTAATTAAGTCAATTAAATTTCTTAAATAATAATATACCGGTTACGTCTTTAATAATATCTGGATAAGTATTCAATTAATTTGAAGACTTTCAATTATTTTCGAATTAAACTTATTAAATTATATTATGAAAATTATGGATATTACACCACTCCCCACTTTTCTATCACTTTTCCTCCTCTTCACCCAAAATTCCACAGCACCAGATGACTTATAGTCGAGAGAGAACACTGCCAGTGCCAGCCAATATAGGCAGAGAAGACTGAAAGATTACACAACTTAAGGAAGGTTGTAATACCCTGAACTTTTATATCGAAATTTAATGAGGACAATTAGAAAGTGAATTGGAATATTCAGATTTAATTGGATAATTATCGGGGTATTATTGAGAACGTAATCGTCAATCGTCATCAAGCGACATTTGGAATAAATAAAGAATTAAACTTAAATTAAGAATAATTTAATTAAATGAAAGATTTAATTAAATTATTAAAGAGGACTTTAATTGAGTGAAAATGAGATTTAAATTAGTGTAGTAACAATATAATGAAATAATTGGAATTAAAGAATTAAAAAAAAAATTAATAAATAAATAATTAATTAAATTAAAAACAATTGATAGAAAGAGAGGGAGAGATCGACTGAAGAGAAAATAGGGAGAGATGAGGTCGAGATCGGGCGAGCGAACGACGAGCGTGAGGCGACGGCGATCGGAGCTCAGCCAGGGGGGCTTCGCGAAGGGAGACGCCGTCCGGCGAGCGTGCGTGCGGCGGTCGGCGAAGTGGGTTGCATCGGTGGAACGCTTGGGCAAGGAGTGACGAAGCGGACCTCTCCCATGGGCGAACTTTCCGGCGACGATTGGAGGTAAGTACGAGCTACTTCTCCTTCCCCTTCACGTTCTGGTGTTCGTATGATGGCAGGAACGATCGACATTGTCGATTTGCGATCGGAAGCTTGGACAAATCGGCAGGGTCGATCTTTGGGCTGTAATTTTGTGACAGAACGATGGGCTATCAGTCCAGCCCATTATGGAGTCCGAATGAAAAGGAGCCCAGACCATATGTTGCAGCAGGACGATTGAACGTGTTTCTGTTTCTAGGATTTGAATGATCAATTCTGGCAGAAGTTTTAGCCAAAAAATCAGGACCTGTTACTGCCGAAGATCCCGAGATAGCTTGGATAATTGTCACAGCATTCAAATTAGGTCATCGGTGTTTAAATACAAGAGTTGTGTGTGGGAGAACAGAAAGTTGGGAAAACTTCAGGAGAACTGCCTCCTCGGGTGAGCTGCTTCGGGTTTGTCCTATCCATTCGATACGGAGATGCTCTGTACGCTTGGATTATGAGTCTGGAAATGGTTTTCTTGGTGAAAGGAATATTGGTGAGTACTCTCGGTCAACTGGTTTGTTATGGTTTTGGTGGCCATTGTTGAAGTTCATTCTCAGTTGATTTGCTCCCATGTTTTGTTAGTGTGTTTATAATCTTCAGTTTGTTTCTACCGGACTCTGCTTCTAATTGGGTTGTACGGAGGGATGTATTATGAGAAATAAGGCTCTGATGATGAGTTTGACTTTCTATTCTGGCTTTCAACTATGTTACAGCTTGGGTAATTACTATTAAGGATAATAATCTATGGTGATAGACTCTGTTGAAGTCCTTGATATGTCAGTTAAGTTGTATCTTGCACTAAATTATTGTTTAATGGATACAAAGGTTTCTGTATTGTTTAACAGAAGTTGGCTATGTACTTCATGTTGGACATGGGAATGATATTGGTACTCGCTGTAATGTTCCTGCAAACCTTGGTTGATTGATCTGTTTTGTATTAGCTATTGCTTGTTGGATAACATCTCTGTCAATTGCTAGGAGCAATATTAATTTGCTAGTAGTACTTGGTTGTGACGTGAATTATTCAATTATTGGTTGGTTTTGGTTTGAAGGCACTAATGAGATTAATATATTGTGGAAATCGGATAAAGGCATGCAAATAATTAGAGATAAATGTGGAGATTCGTTATTAAGCTAAGTAGTACTCTTTAGAAGATTTTATTAAGTAACGAGAGATTAGGATAGAAAGACACTAAGATTTAATAGGCAGATTAAACGACTGTATTAATGATTGAATGTTATCCATTATGAAGGTAATGAAAGAAGAGGAAAAGATAACGATAAAGTGTGAACGTCTTAAGCAAATGAGGTAAGTGATATGCATGTGTTTTGGTCTTCGGACCCTACATCGCAAGTTTAGGAAATGTATGTTTCGTTGTTTACCGCTTTCCTAGTATGTTTCTTTACAGTTTTTACAGTATGTTTAATTGTTTACAGCTTTAAAAGCATGTTTCATTGTATAAAGTACTTAAATGCATGTTTCGTTGTTTACCGCTTTCATAGCACGTTTCGATGTTTATTTATGCTTTCAGAAATTTGTATGCATTCACGAACAACAAACGAAACGATACGAATAACATACGAATCCTAAGTCATAAAAAGTATTAAGCGAACGAAGACAACGATAAAGAACAAACGCTAAACGAATCAAATAATAAACGAATAATAAGCTATAAATAAGTGAAAGAAAAATAAAAAAAAAGCAACAATATGACGTGAGGTTGCAAAGGTCCTTGGATTTACCAGGACATAACGACTAATGATTAGTAGACTTTCGGATTATGTCATTGCTGCTATATTGGAGGTAAAAGACGAAAACGATGAATAAAGCCAATGAGTAAAACATAAAAGATGAAGATAATAAATAAAGCATAAGAAACGAAGACAATGAATAAAACGTAAAAGACATAAATGATGACGAAAATGTAAAAGATAAGAAAATAAGGAAAAGAAAAGAAACGATAATTTAAAAGATACGTAATACGAGCATATAGTAGCATGATAGGTAAATATCACTTACTGAGCTTTAGGCTCATAGGATAGTACTTGCGATGTAGGTACAAGTATGAAGGAACAAATGACGAACAGATTAAAGAGCAGTTGATGAAGGATTTGCACGAGCGAGACTTGCGGCTGGTTGGCAAATTAAAGTAAAGAGGAAAGAGCTATAATTTTAAAGTAATATTTTATTAATTGTTATTATTTGTTTTAAACAAATCATCCGCTAAGTTTCAAAGAAAAATTTATTTACGCTTCCGCATTTTTATTAAATAAAGAATTTTATACAACGAATTTAACGAAAAGATTTGGTAGCGTCTGACTTTAAGGCGCACTCTGGTAAAGATTTTCAAAGTTTTAAATTTCACGTATTTTTAAAAGAATTTAAAAAATCGGGTCGTTACAAAGGTGGTCCAATACCTGATGGCCACGTGGAAATCCTTATCCTGCAGTCAGAGCAATTGGAACAAATCGGTCCAAAGTGGACCAACAGAAATAGACCGATGCCCTGCTCCAGCCCTTCACCGATCACTTCGCCAAATCGCTGCTGCCAACACCCATAACCGGAAGTCAGGAAGATGAATGTTAAACAGAGGGCATCGACTTACCTCCGCCGGTGACTCGCAGCTCCAATTCCGACATTGAAGGCCGAGGCATTCGAGCCCTAGCTTGCCACACGAAACGTCGCACCGTCCGTTACCGTTCACCAAACATCGCTCGCAGCTCATCGTCGCCGCCATGCGCCAGACAACGCGCACTCGAGCCGTCGTCCGTCGTCCCGCAGTCACCTTCCCGATCGCCCTCCAAATCGCTCACCTCTCTCTCTCTCTCGCCTGTACACACGTTTTCTCCCCCTCTAATTTCTTCAATTTAATTAAAATAAACTTAATTTAATAATTAATCCCCACTTAATAATTAATTCAATCTTCCATATATTAATTCATCATTTTTCTTTCTTTTAAATAATTAATCATCTCAATTCTAATTTTCTTTTCTCAAAATATTACTTGATGATAAGTATTAGCCCAATTTAAATTATTCTACTCGGTTTCTTAAATTAATTTCTCGTTAAATAAATCTTTGATTATTATCTAAATATTTCTCTTAATAAATTTTTTTATTAAATAAATCTCTAATTATCCTTAATTAATTATGTGACGAAAATTGGGGTACTATAATTTTTATGCTAAAATCGAAATTATTGAAGAATATTACCTTGAAGGCAATACCATGAAACTCCAACGGTCTTCTTGTCTATTTTTTATAGTTCAGTGTTTAAATTATTAGCAAAATTATTAAAATAGTTGAGTTATCATTTGTCGTATAATATAGTGATTATTTTATTAATTTTCCTTATAAGAATAATGCTTTTTAAATTAATCAAAGTGATGTGGGAAGCTGCTAAGTGCTTATGAGAATCCTAAAATGCCAACCTCAACCCTCCATGTTTTCTCCTCTTCCCAATGGCTTCTCCTCCTTTTACAGCTACTGGCCCTCCATCAATGGCGTCATTGTCTCCGACCAAGCATCTCCGAAAGACCCATAACAAGTCGACCGAGGTTATCAATTAGCTAAGTTCGGAAGGTGAGAAAATATAGACAATATAAAAATCAATAGTGTCCTGCCATCTTAATACAATATTATAAATGATAGTTTATTGGAACGTACACACTACCTGTTACAATTTTAATGATTATTTAGCCGCCTTTTTTGAATTTTGTCACTTAAATACACTAAGAAAGAAAGTTTCGAATTTCAAAAGATAGTCAGCAAGTGCCAAAAATATAAAATAAATAAATAATCAAAGTAGTAGTTTTGAAGAATTACGTATTATTAAACACGTGGAAGCAAATAAGACAGCTTTACCTTGTCCTCGTTGAAAACTCTGCATTTTCCTCACCTGGTCAATGTTGCCATGTTGGCTGCCAAACTCTCGCCCTCCTGCTGTCATCTACATATACTGTTGACCTTTTTTCTTCGCTATGGCGTTCTTTCTTCTTCTTCTTCCATTCTTATTTACACTGCCCTCTACTATTATTGCTCGATCACAAGGTATTATAGCTGTGGGTGCTTATTTGAATGCTACAGCAAATGCTCCTGCGTGGTCTTCTGCTTCCGGCGATTTCTCCTTTGGACTTAAGCAAATTGGAAACGATGATCTTTACCTTCTTGCTATCTGGTTCGCCAAAATACCCGACAGAACTGTTGTGTGGTTTGCAAATGGTGGTTCTCCTGCGCCAAGGGGGTCCAAAGTGGAGGTCATCGCAGACCGTGGCTTACTGCTTTCCGATCCTCAAGGTCATGAGCTATGGAAATCTGATATCGGTGGCGGCGTAGCTGTTCGAGCTGTAATGAACGACAGTGGAAATTTTGTGATAGAAGGAGCTAATTCTTCTATGCTATGGCAGAGCTTCGAAAACCTCACCGATACGATCTTACCAACGCAAATGATCGGAAGAGGCGCTGTGCTTTCTTCTCGACTATCAGAAACCAACTACACGCAAGGAAGATTCCAGCTACGATTTCTTCAAGATGGGAAAATTGTGCTGAATAGCATTAACTTACCGACTGACTACGCTAACGAACCCTATTTCAATTTTTCAATCGCCGGTGAGCAATTATCTTTGAATGAAACAGGATTCTTGTATATTCTGGGAGAGAATGGCGAGAGAACTGTTCTAACGCCGGCAAGTACAGAGAGACTCTCAGAAATTTCTAAATATCATAGGCACTATCACAACCTTGTACTCTATTAAATTCATCATGGTTTAGAGCACAATGTAAAAAATTTATAGCTTTGGCATTCAAACTCAATTTACGTATATCACTATCATTATATTGGTCATCTAATTTTAGAATACTTATACCATTTTCATATTTAAGAGGAATGAAAGACCCATTGTTAACAATGTTCCAAATATTATAATATATAGATTGAATACAAATTCTCATCCTAGCCTTCCAATATGTATAATCACTACCATCAAAATATGAAGGCCTATGTAAAGATTGCCCTTCAACATGTATATTGAACTTCATTTTAAGTTGAGCAACTTATCAACAAATAATTCAAACAAAATTATCCAAACACTTTCCAAATAACAAAAATCAATCCAATAGATACAATTCATGCAAATATATCCAAGTAATCACAATATCGAACAAAAAGTTTAATTAACTCGCTATAATATCAATTGAAGGATCGATATGAGCCTATAGAGGGGGGAGGGGTGGTTAATTAGGCGTTCTAGCTTTTCGTGTGATAATTAATAATAAATGTAAAGAGATTAAGGGATAGAAAGTGCAAACGGTATGTTCACAGGTTCGGCAAATCCCACCTATGTCCGCACTCCAAGTTTTTGACTTTGAGATCCTTTACTCACTAGCCTCTTCGGTTAGTATTGATTGGTTTCACGGGTGCCAACCAAACCTTTACAATTTGACTCTTTCGCAAGTCGTTATCATTTTCTCTTGACTATTACGGGGCGTCACCCTTCACTTGATTAATTCGTAGGGTATCACTCTTTTCATTGGAGTACAATTGTTGGGGAAATGAAAAGACAAAGATTCCTAACTCTCCCAAATAAAAGACTCAAGTTTTGCAGTATGGAGAGTTAGGTTATAAGCTCAAAATATGATTTGAAATTGAGTCTCAAATTTGACAGGGCTTCCCCTCAGTTCTCAGTTGGTTATAATGAGCCTTGGAATGTCTTATATTTATAAACATTATAAATTTGATCGACCAATTCCTTTTTGGTCGATCGCAACCGACCATTAAAAACTAGTCGTTGCACGTTCTGCACTTTTTTGGTCGACCAGATTCTTCTTGCTCGACCGCTTCGTCGACCATTAAAAACTAGTCGTTGCACGTTTTGCACTTTTTCGATCGACCAGATTCTTCTTGCTCAACCGCTTCGTCGACCAAAAACCCAAGGTGCTCTCTGTGTCGTTTTCAGCTGATCTCTTCGTTCGCACCGTCGAATGCTTAGTAGTCTGAATATCTTCGAGCATTCTATGTTGCATTTTATTCGATCTTTGACCGCTTCGGCGACGGCAAATTCTGGGAGTGCACTGTCTTTAATTTTGGTCGATCTACTCAACTGCCTATTCAACGTGACCTCGACCAGTCCTTTGTGGGCTGTTTTGGTCGACCAGTTTCTCCAGTTTGCTCGACCTCTTCCCTTCCATTTGCCATCCTTAATATTTCTAAGTCTTAATATGATGCATATTCACTACATGAGCTTATATAAACATGTTAGCACAATTTTAATACCCTCATTAAGGATATTTTCAAAATGATTATACCATTAAGCATAATTATCAATAAACAACTTATAATTTCAATCAGTTAAATATTATCAAAACAAATAAGTCTAACAACATTTAAGCTAACAAACACATTCTACACAGACGAATGTGTGAAAATAAAACAGACCCCAAATTGGGTTGATTGAACTCGGTTCACAAAACTGAGTTGATCCAGAAATATAATATGCATGCTTAATTTAAACGTGTACTGTGAAAATAAAATATAATATAAAACTCTGACGGTCATAAAATGGACGTGTCATTTTAATATATGACAACTCTCAAAATATTCATTTTATAAAAATTATGCAATGCAGTGCATAAAATAAATCTCTACATCAAAGTGAGTTTTCAATGACCAAAGCCCAAAAATTTAAAAAGGCCCCAATCCAATAGACCACGAATTTTAACTTAATAATGGGTACCAATAAAAAAATAAGACATTAATTTTTGGGTCAAATTTGTATACCTTAAAATCCCTAATATTTATTTAAAATTAATTGGATATAAAATACTCAAATTCTGGCAAAAAACTAGACCAAAAGGTCCTGGATCACAGCCCAAAACAATTTTAGACAACCCACACACTGTAACGACCCGGTTTTTCGTAAATCCTTTAAAATACGTGAAAATTTGAAATTTTCTTTTTGAAAACAAATCAGAGCGTGTCGAAAACTGGTCCACTACTATCCATTCATAAAACTCGTTAAAAACTCCCTTAATGAGTTATGGAAGCGTTATATAAAAGTCATTTATAAAACATAGTAGAAGCGTTGTCAAATAAATCATTGACATAAAACGTTGCGGAAGCGTAATTGATTTAATTGAAGGAAACTAAACCTTTAATTACAATTCGAAAAAACTTAACTTAATTAAAACGGTTTCTCTTTTACCCTATTTATGCCTGGCCAGCCATGGACTCCCTCACGCGTGCAAATCCGTCATTCCTGCTCTTTATTATTTGTTTGTCTTTTCTTTGCTCCTAGTCTGTGCGTTGGTTTCACGTACAATTACCTATACTTACACCACAAGCAACTGTAAGCCCAAAGGCTTAATAAGGAAAAATGGTTAATGCAACATGAATGCCTCTCTTTAGTCCATTTTGGAATGGAGGTCACCCAAACCAATCTTTTCATTAAGTCATTTACCCGTTTATTACTTTAATTTTTCTTTAATCCATTTATTACTTACTCGTATCTCAAGCTGGAATTGGGAGGTTTTTCTCGTGCAATGACATAGTACTCGGATCTAACATTTTACTTACAATCTAGAACTCCCGTACCCTATAAGGGAGGGGCTCCGCCTAGATTGAAGACTCCGCTACCCATCCACTCCTAGTTCCCTTTTCTTCTTCTTTTTCTTAACATTTTAAATCACTTATGCATGCTTGCGTACCACTGCCAAGGTGGCACTTCCTATGATTTCTTTTAACATGATGTATGACCATACATTCTTAAGCTAACATGATGCATGATGCTCACAATCATAACATTAATAATAGAAGTGCACATATAAGAAAGTAAGAAAGTAAATAACAATGATATTAAAAGTAAAGCAGTTGAAATTGAGGGCACATCATGGAATTGTGAACAACGAAGCATAGAGGGAAATCAACAACGAATGCACGAAATAAGGGAATACATGAATTGAACACCAATATCAGAACAATCTACAATGAATTGAAACAAGGAAATCATACTCGAATTAATAGCACCTAGTACTATTAATTGATAGGCTAAGTATTCTAATTAATTTACTAGTCCATTTACATGTTCCCTACATTTAGTATTCTATATGATTATTCTGATTAGTTATCCTAGGTGAGTCACATGCTCAAACTGATTACAACTATTAAGCTAGTTAGTGATTCTAACTAATTACATGCTCAATGCAAAGATTATCGATTTCAATTATTGAACTAGTTAGTTGATTATATGTTCAAGAATGGTCTACGAGTTAATGCTCTAGTTAATTTACTCTAGTTACTTGGCATGCTCCAGGAAAGATTGCAATTACAATCCTAATTAGTTATTCTAATGGATTAACATGAGTCTAGGTAATTAACATACTCAAGTCTAGTTGGTCACTTAGGTAATTACTCTAGTTAAGTAAATTAACATGCTTATATTATTCAATTCAATTACATGCTCAAATGAAACACAATTAAATTATCTACCATTATTATCTAAGTTAGTTAATTATTCTAGTTGATTAACATGCTGATCAAACATGCTCAAGGAAAAACTACGAAATTCTAGTTAATTGACATGCTTATTCTAGTTAGTTACATACTAATAAGAATATAAGATTTATTAGTTATCCTAATCAATTAACATGCTCAGTTGTCGTTAGGTTAATTAACATGCTTACTAGTATACTGAACTAGACAACTAGTTAATTAATTAAGTTAGTTAATTAAACATGCATCAAGTCTAATTAATCATTTGAGTCTAGTTAATTTACTTTAATTGGATTAACATGCTCAGTCGATTATTGTTTAACTAAAGTAGTTAGCATACTCAATGGGTTAACAAGTAATGACAGAACAATAACGAAGGAAATATAGCACAAATAAATAATAGGGCAAAGTCATCATCAATGAAATTAATAGTTCCTTCGTACTCATCACCTCGTTCATCATTTCTCATTCACCATTTGCTATCTAAGCATTCATAGAAATCACAATTACAGTAAAGAAAATAAACTAACTATAATGGAAATCTACATAACAACCAAGCAATTATCTAACAACAAGGGAATCAATGAAAGAGTACACAACATAAATTCACCTAAGGAGATCAACACTACTTTAACACACTCTACTTGTGGTGTAGGGCCTCCACATAGCCAAGACACCCCTAATTTCCTTAACTAAATTGATGAACACACTACAGGGACAACTCTCTTCAATCTCCCTCAGCTCATAGTGGTTCTAGCAGGGAGCAGCTCCACCCAGAGCTCCCACTAACACTCCACTAACACTCACGTAGCTCACTCCTCTCAGCTCACTCTTTCAACTCACAACTATACTGACCACACTCACAACACACTCAACCCTCAACTCTCAACTCACAGAGCTCACAGAACGGAGCACCCCTCTCAGGAGGAGAAAACTCATACAGCCAAGGAGAATAAAATGCCGAAGAGAAAGGGAGAGAAAGACTTTACCTGGAGGGGAAGAGGCAACCCATACCTAGGAGGCAGAGAGGGAGGTGGTCTACGGGCTGGAGGATGGCGTTGCCAGGGGAAGGGAGGAGACAACTTCGTCGTCTCCATTGTCGGGCATTTATGGGCTAAATGACAGAATTCATCATCTTAAATCCCTAATTTTTCGCTGAGCGGGGCTATTTCGGACGAGTGCAGACGCCTAGGCTTCGTCCGCAAGGCTAAAATCTGAAGGCTAAATCGTGTTTTTGGACGAGGAATGACGTCTGAGGTAGCGTCCGCGTATTCGTCTGAAAGTGTCCAGAATTAGGATAGAGGCAAATCGGTCGAGGCCTCTACTCGTCTGAAACTGTTCAGGTTTAGGACAGATTCGATGAGGACGTAGCCTTCCTCGTCCCCATCGTCCAGGACCTCGTTCAAAACTTCACAGCATAGTGAAGTCAGGACGAGACATCGCGTCCTGAATCATCCTAAGCTTAAGGGTGACGTGGCTAAGCACTTGTGGACGACAATCCTTCATCCGCATGCATTCCAAAGTTGACATTCAGACATAATAGGACGCATTTTCTCGTCCTCACTTCATCCCAATCTATAAGGTGGCCACGTTATACACATGCGGACGACAAATTCTCATCCTCACCTCGTCCGCACGTGTCTGCAACACTATAAATCCAACTTTTCTTCATCTTTTCCAACTTAACTTGTAACACCCTGACTTTTTAAGTGGAATAATTATCAGAGTATTACCAAGAACGTACTCGTTAGATTATATATCATGAAAATTAACGTAATCAAAATAAAATAAATATGAATTAAATTATATTTTATTAATTGGGATTAATATTTATAAGTGGAGATGTATTTTTGATCAACGGAACTGGTTCATTTAAGGGATCGTTTCAACTCTTCTCATTTCATCTGGCCTTCGGCTATTTGAGGAAATGACAAAAAGGGGGTACTAAGATTAAATTAATATTTATTGGAAATAACCATATAAAGTGGGATTAATAATTAAATTTCATATAGAAATAAAAGAGAAAAAGAGAAATTGTTGGAAAGGAAAAAAGATTGGGAATGAGGTGGCATTAATTTAAATGAAGGAATGAGATGGGAGGGGGAATGAACCGGTTCACAATGAACTGGTTCAATTTGAAAAAAATAGAATGGCCGAAGGCCATTCTATTTGGGGACCGAAACGAAGGGAGAGAGGGAGCAGGGAGACGAGAGATGCAGAGAGGGAGCGAGGTGCATCGTGGGGGGGAAAGGGGGGGGGGGGGCGCGCTCTTGCCGGCTATTATGCACAACAGCGAGGCGGGCTCCAGCGTGTGCGACGTTTGGCGAGGCGGTGCAAACGTGAGGAGCAGGATGGCTAGGGCTCGGAATTGGGCGTTCGCAAGTTGTGTTTCCAACGACGAATGGAGGTACGGTTGTTAGCCTTTTTGTTAGGCTAAGTTTTATTTTGATGATGACTAAATTGTGTGTTAATTTAGTAAATCAATAAGTTGTACTTTAGTCGCATGTGGCTTGGATTAATTGGTGGATAAATTGCATAACTTAATTGAGTAAATCAAATATGCAATATTTGTGGCACATGCTTAGGTTTGGATATAAACAACTTTATATGTTATGGACATCATCAATAAGGGAGATTATTTAGACTATGTGATCTAGATGATGTGAAATTTAATAAAGTGTAAAAGTCGTTTATACATTGAATTCTTATATATCATATTTATTAAATTGAGAATACCCTTGATTAAGGGTATTGAAAATGTTTAATGTGTTTCTCTAAGTCTATGCAAGAGAATGGAAGGTTCGTATGACTTAGAGGAAACATTTTGTGAAAGTATGAAGTAGTTTGTGCAGTCGAGGACGACTGCGGACACAGCAGATGAGGCGGACGCGAGGCTTAGGCGTCCGATTTGCCTCTGTCCATTTTTAATGGATGACGCGGACGATGCCATGCGGACGACGCGGATGGTGAATGGCGTCCGCAACCCTTCAGGAGTGCAGACTTGTAGCAAAGAAGAGGACGCTGCTTTGGCATCCCCAACATTTCTGTGAAGATGCTGACGATGAGAATGGCATCCAATTTGAATCTGTTATGTTCTATGGAAGACGCAGACGATAGATGCGGACTCAGCGGATGATGAGAATGGCATCCGCAAATGCCCAGATTTGTGCAACGGCTATTTTTCTCAACGGGCATTTTTTTAACGGTCATGCGGACGATGAGGACGTCCAGAAGTGCAGTGTTTATAAATATGAAAACACTTCAAGCTCTCTATAACGAACCGGGAATCGTGGCGAAACCCTACTGAATTTAATACGCGATTCTAATCATTGTGAGCTATTGTTGTATATCCAATTCTCCCCACACTTAAACTTGCGAGTTAATTTGGGAGAATTCGGATTAGCTAGGTTTGAGCTTTAAATTTCCAAGTTTAATATTGTGCTTGATTGTAAAGGGTGATTCCTAAGAATTCATCATACTAGAGTGACGCCCCGCAATAGTCAAATTTAGGGTGACGACTCGTAAGAGTCTAAGGTTGACGACCTTATAATTCGTCAAGGGTGACTCCCCGTTTAATAGTCAATTTGTAAACGGTTTTATTGGCACCCGTAAGCCAATTACTTAGTGTATCTCCAAGTGAACCTTGGAGCGTAGACGTAGGCGAGTTTGCCGAACCGCGTAAATAAATATTGTGTGCACTTTCTTTATCCCTTACTCTTTAGTTTATGCATTTAATGTGATTGCATATTTAATGGTATTCGATAAATCACTTAGGGATTTAGAGAATTTAAATATCGCACGAAAATATTAGAAACGCTTTATTCACCCCCTTCTATAGGCGTATATCGATCCAACAACGGTTTGGTCGAATTTCTCCTCCTTGGTTTCCTCGGTTGATTGGTTGTTGTCTGGTCCTTGTTGGGTGGCGCAATTCGATGGAAGAATCATCGTTTTTGCGTCGGCAGTGACGAACTCGCGATGGACAGAGAGTTCGCTGCTGAGTGCGATTGGCCAACCAAACCGGGCTGCCCGGTTTGGTTGGGAATTTTTGTCTGCTAACGCAGACAACTCCAATCTGGAATCGCACATGGATGTAAATGCAGAGTGGGCACTTTGAAAAACTGAATGAATTTTGAAGCAGGGGCTGTCGGTGGCTGGAGATTTATGGCCTTAATTGATGCTATCTACGAAGTGGATGAGTGATGCTCTTTGATAAATTTGGATAAATTGACAGAGGAGTTGGAGATGGAGAGAGTGACAAAGAGAGAGTGCTGGCTGAGGAATTGAGCAAAGGGTGAGCACCTGCCTCGGGTGTTCTTCCTGGCAAGATGATTTCTGTTTACTCATTTGGACTATATTTGGGTGTTGTCTGGAATGTTGCTGATTACAGTTTCTGCTTGGGTTGAGTTCTGTATCTTGGGTTCTTTTGGATAATGATTGGAATTATGCTATCTGAATTATGAAGTTATGCCTTGTTGTTTGGATTTTTGGGTTTCTGTGGATTGTTCTATGATGCATGACTAGGTTGGATTTGTGTTCTGAGATATGGTTATTGGGATTGGTTGTTGAATATAGAATGTTAGCCTGTTTGGCATTGGGTATTTGGAAGTCAAAAATGTGAATTGAGGAATATATGTGGACTCTGTTGTGGGTTTGTTTCTCTCTATCAGCCATTTTCGAAAATATGAGCATACTCTACGTTTTGGTTGTTTGTTGCACTATGATATTGTGAATGTCATGTGACATTGTTCGTAATAGATAATTTTACCGTGGCCATTCTCTTTTGATAAAGAGATTAATATGCATGTTATGTTGGTTGTTAAGTTATAGTTCATGAAATCTAGCATGCATGCATATTGGGTTAAATTCATGCACAGTGAGATCAAGTTAAGTGTTCTACACGATTTGGATAAACATATGTTAATAATTCGATTAGTTTATGCGAATATGATATGATTTGCTCTAAGCGTTAACGAGTTTCTAGAACTACTAAGGATTAAGAATAGGAAAGAGACGTTATGGTTATAAGTTGAATTGATCAATTATAATAACGATGAATGTTACTAATTTGTGAAGGTGTTCAAATGAAGAAGAGGGATAACAACGAAGTGCGAATGCCCGATAAAGTTCGAGGTAAGAAAATGAGTTGTCTTGGTTAGAGAAGGCCCTACACCCAAGTAAAGTGTGTGTAAGTTAGAGTTAGTGTTCTTAAAATGGATGTTGATAGTTGTTGATGTTCTGTAGAAATTGTTGTGAATCTGTGATATATTCCTTTTGATGCTCAGCTTTGTTTTATGTTACATTATGTGATGAAAATGCCTAAGTAAACGAAGGAATGATGGTATGAAAGTGGAACGAGTAAATGATAAGTTATTATGTAAGGTATGAAAGAAGCTGAAAGAGTTACATTATGTGATGGAAATACCTAAGTGAACAAAGGTATGAAAGTGAGCTAAAAGAGTTATTGAATATTTACTTGCTATGTAGCTATAGTTTTAAGTGTAATCATTTCATGTAATAAATCAATTAGCTTGTCCACTTATTTGAGCATGTATAACTATCATGTTAATTAACAATATCAATACTTGAGCATGTAAACCGACTAAGTACACAACTGGGCTAAGCATGAAATCGGTTATTAGCTTAATTATGTTTTCCATGAAAAGAGCATGTTTAGTAGTTAGTTTCTTGTTGGCTAAATATAGGATGTAAGCATGATTGTTGTATGTAAGTTTTCTGTTAAACTTGATTTAGAGTATGATTTAATAAATACTGCAGAATAGTCGTGTAGAGGTTATTAATTGATAAATGAGTATTGTGATGCATGAAGAAACAGTGGAAAGATAGAGAATGATGAATTGAAAATGAAGACGGGTGATGAGCAAGAATAAATGATGAGTTCTCTAAGGAAAAATGTTTAGTTAACTAAACAAACGAAAGAAAAAGTTTAGTTAACTAAACAAAAGAAGGAAAAAGGGTTTAAGAAGTTAAGATGTATGAATCGTTACAAGTCATTTCGGATTTTCCCTATTTTCTTTAAATGTTATTTCTTGGTTCTAAATAGAAACCTTTTAGTAATATAGATTCATTCAGCATGTTTCCAGCTTAGTTTAATGAGCATTTTTAGTTGTCGTACGTTACTTGCTTGTTATATTATATTAGTCACTGTTAAAATTCAATATTATAATGTTTCTTATTTTCATACACGCATTCAATTATTGTGATTCTATATGCATTCAATTATTGTGATTCAATGTAAGTTTTATGGATTAAGTTTCATGATAATAGAAACCAAGTAGGGGATAACCTTGAGGATGGTACCCACATGCATGAGTGAGGAAAATGTATAAGAACGGGAATGTTCGGGATGGACAGGATACTCCCATCATCGAAGAAACCCTCCGCGC
This sequence comes from Begonia loranthoides, assembly GCA_022433065.1. Lineage (NCBI taxonomy): Eukaryota > Viridiplantae > Streptophyta > Magnoliopsida > Cucurbitales > Begoniaceae > Begonia > Begonia loranthoides. The sequence continues at coordinate 2,559,069 of CM039481.1, forward strand.
GGGATACGTCGGAAGAGAAGAAACTCTAAAGGCGAGATACGTCGGAAAGAGGAAGAACTCCAAAGGCGGGATACGCTGGAAGAAGAAAGAACTCCAAAGGCAGGATACGCCGGAAGGAGAAAGAACTCAGAAGGCGGGATACGCCGGAAAGAGAAAGAACCCAGAAGGCGGGAAAGGGACTAGTATGCACACAGGAGGTTAGAATCCGAACAGCTATGCCATCTCAAAGGAAAACCCTCAATCTCCAGCTTGATGTACGAGTTAAGAACTAACGAAGAAAATGAACGTAATGAAAAAAGTTGGTTTGGGTGGCCCCCATTTCAAGAAGAACTAAAGAGAGAAATGCATAATTGTTTTTCCCCATCTCCTTACTGGGCGTAAGCTCACGTCTTTACTTGTGGTGTAGGTACAATGACGAAACAGATAGTAAACAGAATAAGAAGATGATGAGAAACACATAATGAAGTAGGGATAGATGATTTCACATACACGAGATTCGGGCTGGTAAGGCAAAGACAAAAGAAAGTAAATGGTTATGAATCAATGAAGTAATAGTTAAGATTTATTTGATAGACATAATGTTTGAATGACTTAGTATTTCTTTTGAAAGATTTCTTATGCTTCCACTATGATTTACAAAGGGTTATTTTATAATGCTTCCGCATTTAATAAGTTGATTTTCACTACGAGTTTTAAGAAAGAGTTGGTAGCGATTCAGATTTACGCACTCTGATTTAATTCAAAAAGAAATTTCAAATTTTCACGCATTTTAACGATTTACGAAACTCTGGGTCGTTACATAACTCTTATCCCATAACACTTTTTCCATGATTACATGTCATATAGTAACACGTATAAGTACGCAATGCAATACCCTTCGTACTCCGTCATTCAATCACATCGCGTATACGGGGAAAACGTTATCGGAACTACTCCTAGACTTAATGCTCTAGAACGTCCTTGGTAATACCCCGACAATTGTCCAACTTAAAAAGTCGAGGTGTTACACACACACTCACGGTTCAGGGTGCGATGGTTGACATCCCACCGAGCCTTGACCGTAGCCAGCATTCATGGCTTGAACTCGGATGTTGCCCCCTATGCTGCGAATGATTTTGATTCTAGCCAAGACTTCTAGTCTCAAACAATCATTTTTGTGGATGAAAAATTGAAGGCCACACAGTCTGCGGCTTAGCCTATGCTGAGTCGTGTTGTGTCATGCAAAAGCCAACGTAGTTCGAGCGATTCAATCACTGGATTCAATTGGCATACAAGCCAACAACACCGATTTTCCATTAAATCAAAACTCAGAGTTAATCTAATTTGACAATCCCAAATCCTAGATTAAACTATCAGCAGAAAAGAATAAGAATCCAATTTTTGGTACACCGAGTCTTACCGCTTGCCAGTCTTCAAAGACTCTTACCAATTCGAAATCCTACACCAGACCAACCACTGATACCTTCCAAGAATACAACTCAAATTCAAAATCCTAACTAAACAAGTCTAAATTTATAGAGGAGGAGAGGAGACAGCTTACCGAAGGTGATAAAGGACCCGGTTACAGAGTCGATTTCCTCCTTCAAATATGGTTGTAAATTGTTCCGCTCGTTGAGAAGGTTTCGCCATGAGAGAGGTGAAGATGGTGAGAAGAGGACGATGACATTTTAGATTTGAAGGAAAAGGGAGAGGAGAGGGGAAGGAATCCCTTCCCGTCCGCTTATGCCTTAGCGGTACAGGGGGAGGCATTTTCCAAAAACGTTCTCCCCCATAAATAAATTTTTTTTTATATAAAAATATAGCAGATATTATAAAACTAGCTCTTCCCTACCATCCAATCCACTAGTGAACCTCTTCAAACGGACCGAGTCGGGCATGCCTGGTCCTCTAAAATGAGGACAAGGCTTGATTGGTCCTTCGACCAGATAAATTTTGTGTCGGTTGTTAAGGCTGACCACTAAATATTTTATTTTATTTTATTTTTTGTCTTTTTAGGCAACTTAACCCTAGATAAATAGTATTTCTTAAATCTTGTTTTAATCAACTCTCTTGAACTCAGCAGAGCATAATTATGCGACGAATTCTCTTATTTTTAGTATCATCCCTAGTTTAAGAGTTTAATTGGAGAAAGGATTTTTTTTTTCGTTATGGGTTGGGCTACTCCAAAGATAAGCAATTCTTGGACAACATGTGGGCTTGGCCTTTGCATGCGTTTGACTCGGCTCTAGCCTACCATTCAATGAATTGGGCTCTTCATCTTGGGCTAGCTTTGATGCTCTCCAATGGATAGGCTTGGCTTTTGCATGGACTGGACTGGGTTTTGGCATTCTATTCAATGCACTAGGCTTCTCTTCGAGGCTATGCTAGTCTCGGAATTGTGTGGGCTGGACTTCTCTCTAACAGACTAGGCTTGACATATATTGTAATAAAGGAAATTAATTAAACAACCATTGTATTATAGGCTCAATGACAAGTCAACTATTGAATAATTTTAGCTAACAACTTAAACATTGAATTATAAAAAATAGATGACGCAAAGATCATCGTTACCTATTGAAAGAAACAAATACGTGAAGATGATACCAAAACATACTCTCTGCAATTCAAATTTCACTTCATTTTTATGCTAAAATCGAAATTGTTGAAGAGTATTACCTCAAAGACAATGCCAGGAAGCTTCAGTTGTCTTCTCGTCATCGAAAATAATTCTCATTTTTTTGATTTTTCAAAAACATTGTCGAACATTGGTTGACTCTTCCTAGTCCGTCGTTGCCGTCCAGTTCTCATCACCATCTTCTCTTTCTTTTTTCTGGTCCATTGTCGTCCAATGCTTATCACTAATGTCTCATTTTGTGCAGAGAAAAGTAATCTTTCCACTAGCGGAACATTGTCTTTCCTCTGCAGAAAGTAATCGTTATGCCCGCGAAAAGTAATATTTTAAATCTGTTTAGTGGAAAGACAACATTCCGTCGAAGAAAGATAACGTTCTACTGTGGAAAGACAATGTTTTTTACTTGAAAACGTAACCACGATGTTTACTCTGTCTATTTCTCATAGTTCAGTGTTTAAGTTGTTAGAAAAAATTGTTCAGTAGTTGACTGATCATTGACACTATAGTACAATGGTTGTTTTATTAATTTTCCTCGTAATAATAATGCTTTAAATTAATCAATGTGATGTGGGAAGCTGCTAAGTGCTTATCAGAATCATAAATTGCCTACCTCAACCCCCATGTTTTCTCCTCTCCCCAATGGCTTTTCCTCCTTTTACTGCTACTGGCCCTCCATTAATGGCATTATTGCCTCCCACTAAGCATCACCAAAAGACCTGTAAACAAGTCAATTAGCTAAGTTCGTAAGCTGCAGAAAATGTAGACAAAATATAAAAATCAACTCTGATAACACGATTTTGAAGATTTAATATAACGTCCAATACAATATTATTTATTTTAGGTCGAATCCAACATAGTTTTGTTATTGAAATTAGCCTAAAATGCATTGTAATAGATAAGGAGTAGAACTCTATTTATAAATCAAGTTTTTCTACTTTCCCAAACGATAAAAAATTATACATTTTCACTAATATGGATTAGATTTTTGATGTAACCATTGTCGTTTTTAAAAGCTGGACTAACGCATTTTTGTCCGTGACTTCCAAATAGGGTTCCATGGAACAATAATTACCCTTTTGCCACCTTCATTAGCATCATACTTTTGATAATTTTCACTCCCTATTCCTTGCATTGTGTAAGAATTCGAGCTTGTCCAGGACGTGTTGTCCATGGCCGCCCATGCTGTTAGGATAGATTTCTTTCTATTTTATGGCATTCACTTGTATTTCTTTTCTTTATTTTTACGCAAGTGAATCCTCTCCCCCATAGCATGTCTATTTGTGCCATGGTGTGGATGATCCAGATTACTCTTTAGGGGGAGATGCATGATCGCACGTAGACCCTCCTACCCAACTGATGTAATTTGCTGTCAATCAATGAATAAGTTTTTTACATACAAATTCTATTTATGCTCACTATGTTCAATGATGTTCGTTTTGATTAATCTCGCTTGCTTACTGCTCGCTCGTTAGACACAAAGCTTACTCTAACGTTATGGGAAACCGGTGCCGTTGGCAAACCTTGCAGACTGACTCGTTGTTGCCCCTATAACGAGTGTTGCACAGTCCATCTCTGGTCCATCTGAAAGTAGGACCATGACAGTTGGTATCAAAGCTAGGCTAGCTCAAACTGCAAGAAATCATGCCAAGAAAGAACATTTCAGAGAAAGGGAATTCCTCGTCAGACCATGCGAATCCAAGAGCTGATGGATCGGGTGGAGAACCTCGAATCCCAACAAGAGAAGGGAAAATGGGTAGACAGTGGAGAGAGCTTCACAAATGCTATAGGCGAGGCCTTGGAGCACGTCGAGGAGATCGATGTATCGTGGCTAACCTGATATAAGACTTTAAGTTGATGTTCAAATATCTCAAAGCCGAGATTGCGAAAATCAACATCAAATTGAACATTACTATTGTTAGCCTTTTTGTTAGGCTAAATTTTATTTTGATGATGACTAAAATAGTGAATAATTTAATAAATCAATAGGTTGCATTTTGTGTTGTATTTTGTATTTATCGGATATTATTTTTATCGTTTTATCATAATATTTATATCCGTGTTAATTGGAAATACCCTCAAAATGGGTATTACTATTGTGTTAACATGTTTACTTGAGTCCATATAGTGTTGAATATCATTTAAGGACTCAATATAGTTCAGAGTTTATTTTGGAGTGAGTTGTGGACGAGCTACGGATGGAGCAAACTCATCCCAATCTGCTTTGTGCTTTTACGGACGAGTGTGGATGACTTGCGGATGAAGAAGAGTCGTCCGAATTATCCCTGGAATGTGTCCATGGATTTTAGGACGAGCTGAGGATGAAGAAATGAGTCCAGAATGGTTTCGGACGATATGCAGACAAACCCAGACGTGCCGGATGAGCAGCGTAATCTGTAATCTTTTTTGACATTTTTGGGACTTTTCAAACGCACGCGGATGAGCCAGACGAGGAAGAATTGAATCTATAATTTTCTGAGAATTTTCGAATGAGTGACGATTAGAGTGTGGATGAGGATCTGTGTCCTAAACAACTGAATAGTGAACATTCGGATGAGTGAGGATGAGAGTGCGGATGAGGATCTACGTCCTAAACAGCTGAATAGTGAACATTTGGATGAGTGTGGATGAGGGGCTCTGCGTCCTAAAGTCCAAAATTGTGCATAACGGCTATATTTTCAACGGACAGATTTCAATGGTTTTTTTTCCAACGGCTACATGCGAACGTCCGAAACTAGGTGAGGATGATCTGAAACTCCTTTGGCTATAAATATAGAATCACTCCAAGCCCTCAACAATGAAGGGAGAATCGAGGAGAAACCCTGCCAAATTCAAAACTCGGATTAGTTTTTAAAGCTTTATTTTTCCGACTATATATTTGCGCTAAATTGTAATGGGTGATTCCATAAAAATTCATCATACAAGGGTGAACGCCTTGAAATAGTCAAGGGCTCGATTGAACGTGCAAAAGTTCAATCAACGGGTGACTCCCCACAATAGTCAAATTTAGGTTGACGACCCGTAATAGTCAAAAGGTGACGCCCTTAGAATTAGTTTTTGTAAATAGTTTAATTGACACCCATAAGTCAATTAATTAGTGAATCTCCAAGTGGAACTTGGAGCGCGGATGTAGACGGGTTTGCCGAACCGCGTAAACAAATCATTGTGCACTTTCTATGTGGCAGCCTACCCTGTGAAGGTCAGGAAAGGCCCAGGTGTGGGTCCGGCCCATATCAGTGGGAGTATACAATCCCACATCGCTTGGGAGAGTAGAAAATACATGGTTTATAAGCATGGTTCCCCTCCCTACCTAGTACAACGCGTTTTGGGCTAACTCCAAGAACAAAATCGTGCGGGCTTTGGCCCAAACTGAACAATATTGTACTGGGAGCACCGGGGGACGTTACAAATGGTATCATAGAGAAATTCCAACCGGAAGTGTGGCCGACGAGGACGTCAGGTCCCAAAGGGAGGGTGATTATGGCAGCTCGCCCTGTGAAGGCCAGGAAAGGCCTAAGTGTGGGTTCGACCCATATCAGTGGGGTTGTACAATCCCACATCGCTTGGGAGAGTAGAGAATGCATGATTTATAAGCATGGTTCCCCTCCCTACATAGTACAATGCATTTTGGGCTAACCCCAAGAACAAAATTGTGCGGGCTTCGGCCCAAAGCGGACAATGTTGTACTAGAAGCACCGGGGGACGTTACAAATGGTATCATAGCGAAATCCCAATTGGAAGTGTGGCCGACGAGGACGTCGGGTCCCGAAGGGGGGGTGATTGTGCAGCCCACCCTGTGAAGGCCAGGAAAGGCCTAAGTGTGGGTTCTACCCATATCAGTGGGGGTGCATAATCCCACATCACTTGGGAGAGTAGAGAATGCATGGTTTATAAGCATGGTTCCCCTCCTTACCTAGTACATTGCGTTTTGGGCTAACCCCAAGAACAAAATCGTGCAGGCTTCGGCCCAAAGCGGACAATTTTGTATTGGGAGCACCAGGGGATGTTACACTTTATATCCCTTACTCTTTAATTTTCGCATTTTATGTTTTAATTGTATACGATAAATCACATAAGGATTTAGAGATTAAATATCGCATGAAATTATTAGTACGCTATATTCACCTCCCACCCCTCTATAGGCGTATATCGATCCTTCACGCCTTGTGCGAGTGCCACTCTACCTTGTACGGTGATACCTCTAGCGCCTGTATGGGTAAGTGGAAAGATAACAATGT
>CM039481.1:2566296-2700860 GCA_022433065.1 Begonia loranthoides
CCCTCTCCCCTCTCCCCTCTCCCCTCTATAGGCGTATATCGATCCTTCAACTATGAGAGCTATGGGAAACCAAGCTCATGCTCCAAGTATAGTAGAAGTTAGTCGGGTGAAAATCCTGGAGCCAAAATCCTTCAGTGGAGCTTATGATGCCAAAGAAGTAGAAAATTTTATCTTTGATGAGGAGCAATACTTCAAGGCAACCCGAACAGATGAAGAATCAAATGTGACCCTAGCCACAATGCATTTTACTAGGGATGCAAAACTCTAGTGGAGATCTAAATATAATGACATCTGTAATGGTGATAGTGTTATCAATACTTGGGATGAACTCAAAAAACAGCTAAAAGATCAATTCTTCTCTGAAAATGTTGAATTCAATGCCCGTAGATCCTTGCGAGAACTAAAGTAGACGACTAGCATTCATGAATATGTTAACTAGTTCTCTGGCCTCATGCTTAATATAAGCGACATGTTTGAAAAAGACAAAATCTTCACTTTTGTCGAAGGACTTAAACCATGGGCCAGAACAAAGTTATATGCATAAAGAGTACAGAGACTCTCGAGTGCTCTTGCGAAAGTAGAACGATTATTTGACTATGCCAACGAGAATCCCAGATAAAAAGAGAATCCTCCCAGCAATTCGAACAATACAAAGTCTCTCAGACCAAATACAGACACTGCTGAAAGAAAGTCATTTGTCCTAAGAGAGGGCTAAGAGACATCGAAAAGAGCTGGTAATCAACAACCAAGAATAAACCTATGTCATGTTTCTTATGCAAAGGACCCTATCGAGTAGTTGAGTGTCCACATAGGTTAGCATTAACAACTCTACAAGCTTCGATTCATAACGAGAATCAAGCTAAAGAAGTTGTCAAAGAAGAATCCACAGAAGTTGCAGAAGTAGGAATAATGACTTTTTTATCAGCAGTTCAACAGTAGATGGAAGAGTTAAAATACACCAGGCCTTATGTATATGGTGACCTTTATCAATAATAAAGTCGTCAAAAGCACTATGATTAACTCAGGAGCCACTCACAATTTCATAACAGAAAAAGAGACACGCCGCCTAGGCCTTAAGCTAGAGAAAAATTGTTGGCAAGATGAAGATAGTCAATGCAAAAGCAATGCCAGTTGTTGGAGTTGTAAGAAGGGCTCAACTAAAGCTTAACTTGTGGGCAAGACCAATCAATTTGTTGTGGCACAAATGGATGACTTTGATACTATACTCGGGATGAAATTCTTGATAGAACACAGAGTCATCCCCATCCCATCTGCCAAATGTTTGGTGATTACTAGGAACAATCCAACAGTAGTTCCAGCAATCCTCAAACAACTAAATGCCAGCAACATAAAGATGATCTCTGTGATACAATTCAAAAAGGGATTGAAAAATCAAGAGCCTACATATATCATTGTCCCTTCAGCCATGGGTGAATGCAAAGAATAAGTAGTGCCATCCAAAATTATAGAAGTGTTGGAGGAGTATAAGGATACTATGTCAAAATGCTTGTCAAAGTCACTACCCCTGCATAGGGACAGTGATCATCAAATTGAATTGATTCTGGGAACTAAGCCCCCTGCAAAGCACCTTACATAATGGCCCCACCAGAACTAGTGGAATTGAGAAAACAACTTGATTAATTTCTTGAGGCAGGATTCATTAACCAGATAAAAGCACCATTTGGAGCACCTGTATTGTTCCAAAAGAAGAGGGATAGTAGCTTATGACTATGTATTGACTATCGGGCCTTTAACAAAGTCACTATACGTAACAAGTATCTGATCTCACTCATTACAAATCTTTTTGATCAACTATACAAAGCAAAATGTTTCATGAAGCTCGACTTGCGTTCAGGTTACTATCAAGTCAGAATTTCAGAAGGTGATGAGCTAAAGACGACTTGTGTGACTAGATATGGAGCTTTCAAATTTTTGGTGATGCCCTTTAGACTGACAAATGCACCAGAAAATTTTTGTACTATGATGAACCAAGTATTCCATGAATTCTTTGAAAAATTTGTGGTAGTATATCTTGACGACATCGTGGTTTACAGTGAGAGTCTAGAAGGACATAAAGTCCATCTTCGTCTAGTCTTCGAGAAACTAAAACAAAATTTGCTATATGTAAAGAAAAAAAATGCTACTTCGCTCATAAAATTATTGGATTCCTTAGCCACATCATTGAACAAAGTCGTCTTCACATGGATATCGCTAAGGTCAAGGCAATCTAAGAATGGAGAAACCCCACTTTAGTGACTGAATTGCGTTCTTTTCTCAGACTTGCAAATTAATATAGGCGCTTTGTTGAAGGATTCTCCAAGAAGGCGGCACCTCTTACCGAGCTTTTAAAGAAAGGAGTCCCTTGGGATTGGAATCAAGAATGCCAGACAGCCTTTGTTAATTTGAAAGCTATAATGCAAAGTCGAGTTTTAGCCTTAGCCGATGTTACTTTGCCATATGAAGTAGAAACTGATGTATTTGACTTTGCACTTGGAGGGTCTTACTACAGAATAGCCATTCTGTCGCTTATGAAAGTTGCAAGCTGAAAGAAAGTACATAGCCTAAAAAAAAGTAATGTTAGCCATAGTACACTGCCTTCGCATTTGGAGATAATATCTACTTGGATCAAAATTTATAGTAAAGATCGACAATAGCGCAATCTGTCATTTCTTTGAGTAGGCAAAATTGATTGCCAAACAGACGCCTTGGCACGAACTTATCTTGAAGTTTGACTTCCACTTCGAGCATAAGTTGGGCCAATCAAACCTAGTAGTTGATGCCCTCAGTAAAAAAGCAGAGTGTGTAAGTCTTTGTTATTTGTCTTAACTTCAAGCAAGTAGAGTTATCGAGTCTATGAGAGATTGTATCTGAGATAGTTTACAAGATGACCCTATTGCTCGGGTCGTCATGCTATTAGTAAAGGAAAAGAAGACTCAAAATTTTGGATTGAAGAGGACTTGCTATTAACCAAGGGAAGTTGCCTATACGTACCTCAGAATAATGATCTACGACGAACTCTATTGAGAGAATGTCATGAAACCTTATGGGCCGGTCATACAGGATGACAACGAACTTATGCTCTATTAAAGAAGGGATATTATTGGCTTCACATAAAAGACAATATGATGCAATATACCAAAACTTGATTGGTATGCCAGCAAGATAAGGTAGAAAGAGACAAAGTGACAGGTTTGCTAGAACCATTACAAGTGCGAACAAGACTTTAAGAAAACATATCTCTAGACTTCATCTCCAATTTGCCATCTACTGGTGACTTCGAAGCTATCTTGGTGATCATCAATTGCTTTTCCAAATATGCTACATTCATTGCTACTCCAAAATATTGTTCTGTTGAAACAACAGCAGCGATAGGGATACTACATTCACTAGATCCTTTTGGGTGGAATTATGCAATTTACTTGGATCAAGTATGAATATCTCTTCTAGCTATCACCTTCTAACCGATGATTAGACGGAACGCTTCAATAGTTTACTCGAAGAAAATCTGGGACACTTTATCAGGACTAACCAGAAGATTGGCCAAGTCTGCTTGATGTGGCACAATTCTGTTTTAATTGCCCGAAGAGTCTTTAACTGGAATGAGCCCATTTGAGATAGTTTTCGGAAAACAACCAACCATGCCCCAAACTCTTGACCAACCATACTCTGGGAAGTGTCCAAAGGCGTATAACTTCTCCAAAGAATGAAATAACTCGTGCTTATTTAGAGCGAGCCTCCAAACATAAGAAGAAGTGGGCGGACCAAAAGCAGCGACCTTTGGAGTTCAAAGCAAGAGATTTGTTATTGATTAAGTTGTTACTTGAACAACTTCGATTTAGAGGAAAGAAAGACAAATGACTTATTCGGAAATATGAAGGTCCAGTTCAAGTTGTTGAAAAGATCGGTGATTCACATCAGCAACTTAAAGTCGTATCATCCAGACAAGGAAGGCGAGAAGAGGGACAACATCACTAGACCAAACATGTCCATCAACAATAACAAGAAGAAAGAAGTTGAAGAGATTCTTACTGATCAAAACAGGCCATTGCCTACGCACATAATATCTTGTCAGATGGAAGGGGCTGGGAGATGACGAAGTAACCTGAGAGAAGAATGAAAACATGGAGGACTTTGCGCAAAAGATTGAAGAATTAAAGATGAAGAAAAGTTGACAAGGATGTTAAGAGCTCCAGTGGAGGAGAATGTAAGAATCCGAACTTATCCAGGACGTGTTGTCTATGGCCGCTCATGCTGTTTAGGATATATTTCTTTCTGTTTTATGTCATTCACTTGTATTTCTTCTCTTTATTTTTTAGCAAGTGACTCTTCCCCACTATAGCATGTCTACTTCTGCCATGGTGTGGATGGTCCAGATTGCTCTTTAGGGGGAGAGACATGATCGCACGTAGACCCTCCTACCAAACTAATGTAATTTGCTGTCAATCAATGAATAAGCTTTTTACATACATATTCTCTTTATGCTCACTATGTTCAATTAGAATCGTTTAGATTAATCTTGCTCGCTTACTGCTCGCTCGTTAAACACAAAGCTCTCTCTTACGTCGTGAGCAACCGGTGTCGTTGGCATACCCCGAAAGCTGTGTAATACCCCTATTTTTCATAACGAAATTAAGTAAATATAATTAGAAAATTATTTTGGGGTAATTGGATAATTATTTAGAATTTATTTGATGTAAAATTAATTTGCGAAACCGAATGGAAGAAATTAAATTGGACCGATAATTATCATCAAACAATATTCGGAGTAAATCGGGAATCAAAATTGAGTCGTATATAATTTAATTAAAAGAAGAATGAAGAATTTAATTAAAAATAATTAAAATGAATTAAAGAGTTAAATGAAATTTAGAGAAAAGGATAAAATTTAAAAGGGTAAACCGAACCGGTTTGGTTCGTTCTGGATGGTTTGGTTTGGCCGGTTCTTGATTTGTTCAATTGAAATGCCCTGGGTTGTTTTCTGAAGAGGATGAAGAGGAATTAGGGGAGATTGGGAGAGGAGGAACCCGATTGAAGAGGAGAGGAGAAATCGGAGCGGGAGACGCGAGCGACGAACAATGATCGACGACGGCTCGGGTTCGACATGCGCGAGGTGAGTCGGCGACGTAGCGGGACCTCGCCAGTGTGCATGAGGTGTCCGACGATTGGCTGGTCAACGGCGCGACGAACTAGGGAGGCGAACCGAGCGGGGGCTACGATTGGACCGCGATTCCGTGGGATTTGGACGAATCGCGCGCTGCGAGTTCTTCCGTGTGCAACAAAATCGTCGAACCGAGGTAAGTCCTCTATTGATTGTGGTTCGAATCGGATTATGTTGGATTCTGTCAAGTTAAGTGCTGCGATTTTTGGATGGGAAATGGCGTGGATGAAATTGCAGGATGAAAGGCAGGGGGTTTTCTGGATGAACAAACTGTTGCGGTTTGGTGAGTTAGTCTGGTCCGCCGCATCAACTCTGACCCACTTGGAATTGTTCGGCCGAGTGTAGTCGTTTTTCTGATTGCTGCTGTCCGTGAGTAAATGAAAATGGTGAAGTGAGACTGGGAATTAATGCAGAGAAGAAATTTGGGAGGGCTGTCGGAGAAATAATGGAGTCGAGAGAGACGTGCTTGCGAATTACTCTCCACTTTTACGACCTTCTCTACCACCTTGCTGCATAAGTCAAAGAGAGGATGCATAATATGAGGAAAGAAGCTTTGAAGGGTTTTTGGATTGTCTGAAGAAAGAAGAAAGAAAGGGTAACTTCTATTTATAAATTGAAGACAGGAGGGGGCTGAAGGGGAGGAAGAGAGTGGGTGCCGATTTGAGAAAAAGAGAAGCTGTGGAATTTGAGGATGAGAGACCAGCTGCTGCAGAAGGGGAAATTCAACATTGGAGAATTACAGGTAAGAAATAGGATGCAAGTTGGCCAGTGGAGGCCCTGCATCACGGGATGTTTGTTTTCTGCCTTGAATTGTTGTCTGTGATCTCTGAATTCTGTTTGATTATCTGCTGTGTGATTTTAATAATTGTTAAACTGCTATGATTTTGGAATGGATTAGTGTGCTGTGATATGGCAAATTATTCTCTGCCGGAGTAAAAGAAAATTTATTGATTCCTGCCTTGGTTGATTGCTGCCAATTATTAAATGAGCTGTGAACAATTGATTGAACTTAACTTAGATAATTGCTAGAAGATTGTTGGTTTGACTTCCGCCTTATTTTGTTGAAGTTCTTGCTGTAAAAAGGATTGAAAGTGAATAATGTACTGCCTTGGGTGATTGTTGGAGAAATAAGAATAATCTGTTGTGTCCCTAAATTAATTGCTGCAATATGCCTTTGGTAGAAGAAATTAGTCACTGTCATTGTTTAGTCAAATGTTGTCTGATGGTGGAATATCTTTCCAAGAAGTGTTGCTCTGTTAGTAATTGGATTTAGCTTCTGTAATAATGGTCTGATGGAGAGTTGGAAATGCTTGGGAATTTTATTAACCGAGAAGTTAGTGAACAAAGAGGACTTGCTTTGGAGCATTGATCCGAATTTTGATCACTGCGTTGGATTGAATAATGCCCTGCATATTACTATCGGTAATAAGACTTGGGATACATGGGAAGTGTGTGGTTAATTTGTATGTAAGAATAATCTGCTGGAAATTTAAAAGAAATAAAAAGGAAATATGAAGTTATGCTCTTATTTGATTGTGTTTCAGAATTTGGATATTTCACTACTCTGTCAATATTGATTACTTCCTTAATTGTGAATTGTTCTTGTAATAATTGCCCTATGCTAAATAGAATATAAATTGCTTTCTGTAAAAATATATGAATTGTTTGAGCTATAGCATGGAATATAGTGGACTGCTTTAATTCCATTAAGATATTTTATATTACTATAGATTGTATGTGAACTGGCATTCATGCATCATGATAAGATATATGAAAATGTAACATATGCACGACATAAAAGAAATAAAATGAACGAATAAACGTAAAGGGTCGTGTGAGGGTTCGGGAGAGAGGGTGATGGTTATTAGTGGTGACACCCCTGATGGAAACCTTCGGCTCATATAAAGTGTGGAGCCGATTAAGCCACAAGACCAACAGATGTATCCCTGCTCTTAGTCCTTAACGTCAGAAAAGATAGAGATTAGGTGATGGTAGTGGTATCATATCTCTGATAAAGAAATAAAATGTAAAGGAAAAAGAAATATTGAAAGGAAGAAAAGATAGGTTCTTTTCTGGATAACAACTGCATAAGTATACATTCTATTTCTTTCTGAACATTAGACTCATTTTCTTACCCATGATGCAGATAATTATATTGATGTCAATGCGGAGGAGAAAGCATTGCCGGTTGAGGTATTGAGTTATCAACCAGATTCGACCTGAAGGTTATGGCTCACAGAAATAATTGGGTTGGTTTAAATAATGATTTTATTTTGGTAATGTTTTCTAATATAATGGACTGTGAACTTTCTAAACGCTTTTGTAAAATAAATGGATTTTTATTAAATAATGTTTTGAAAGTATTTTATTAATTTATTCTGATATATATTTATTAAACACGTTTTAAGAATAAAGAAAATAAAAAAAATTTTATAATGGAAAATAAAAAAATTTTAAAAAAAATGCGGAGTGTTACAAGCTGGCTCATTGTTGCCCCTACGACAAGTGCCGCACTCGGCACGATACATCTCTAGTCTCTCTAAAAGTAGGACTGAGAGAGCTCGTCTTGTAGTCAAATATTCTTGAGGCTATTCCAAGGATTAGAGGAAAATATCAGTAGTTTTGAAGAATTACGTGCTATTAAGCGCGTGGAAGTCAGAGAAGAAAGCTTTACCTCGTTCAAAAGTCTGCATATTTCTCACCTGTTTGATGTAGCCATGTTGGCTGCCAAATTCTCGCTCTCCTGCGGTCCTCTATTTATTCTGTCATTCCTTTTTCTCCGCTATGGCGTTCTTTATTCTCCTTCTTCTTCTTCCATTCTTATTTACACTGCCCTCTACTATTATTGCTCAATCACAAGGTATTATAGCTTTGGGTGCTTATTTGAATGCTACAGCAAATGCTCCTGCGTGGTCTTCTGCTTCCGGCGATTTTTCCTTTGGATTTAGGCAAATTGGAAACGATGATCTTTACCTTCTTGCTATCTGGTTCGCCAAAATACCCGACAGAACTGTTGTGTGGTTCGCAAATGGCGGTTCTCCTGCGCCGAGGGGGTCCAAAGTGGAGGTTATCGCAGACCGTGGCTTGCTGCTTTCCGATCCTCAAGGTCATGAGCTATGGAAATCTGATATCGGCGGCGGCGTAGTTGTTCGAGCTGTAATGAACGACAGTGGAAATTTTGTGATAGAAGGAGCTAATTCTTCTATGCTATGGCAGAGCTTCGAAAATCCCACCGATACGATCTTACCAACGCAAATTATCGGAAGAGGCGCTGTGCTTTCTTCTCGACTATCAGAAACCAACTACTCAAAAGGAAGATTCCAGCTACGATTTCTTCAAGACGGGAATATTGTGCTGAATAGCATAAACTTACCGAGTGACTACGCTAACGAACTCTATTTCAGTTCTTCAACCGGAGGGGCGAATTCAGTCAATCCCGGTGAGCAATTTTCCTTAAATGAAGCAGGATTCTTGTATATTCTGAGAGAGAATGGCGAGAGAACTGTTCTAACGCCGGCAAGTACAGAGAGACTCTCAGCTGATGAATTCTACTACAGAGCGACCCTCAATTTCGATGGCGTTTTTGCTCGATACTATCATCCAAGAAACTCTGGAATTAATGGAACTTGGGTCTCTAATTGGTTCAAACCAGATGACATTTGTAATAGCGTGGTTTCTAAAAGTAGTGGAATTTGTGGCTACAACAGTATATGCACCCTTAATTCAGACAGTAGACCAATCTGTGAATGCCCACCTGGGTATTCCTTTCTTAAAGCATATGATCCATATGGAGGCTGCAAGTCTGATTGGTCTCCTAGCTGTGAAGAAGATGAGCTCCGGCTCGATTTATATAGTTTCCAAACAATGATTAACACTGATTGGCCTTTTGGAGATTATGAAGCCTTGAGTCCCTTCACTGAAGATCAGTGTCTAGACTCTTGCTTGCATGATTGTATGTGTGCAGTTGCTATTTACAGATTAGGCACTACTTGTTGGAAGAAGAAGCTTCCTCTGTCAAATGGCCACAAGAACCCTATGCTCTATGGAAAGGCTTTCATAAAAGTGAGGAAGGACAATTCGACGACTTTTCCCAATCTGCCATTCCCAGATAACAGAACAAAAAATCAAGAAACGTTGAATCTTGCAGTTGCAGTTATCTTGGGCGCCTCTGTGTTTGCCAATATTTTATTGATCTCCGCCATTTGTCTGGGGTTTTTCTTCATATACAGGAAGAGAAATGGAGATTATACAAAATTAAGCTCCGTCGAAACGAATTTGCAATGCTTTACTTACAAACAACTCGAAGAAGCGACGGATGGGTTCAAGGAAGAGCTTGGAAGGGGGGCTTTTGGAATAGTTTACAGAGGAGAACTGAAGAAAGGGTCTGGAAATATCGTTGCTGTGAAGAAATTAAGCAGCTCTGTACAAGACGGCGAGAGGGAATTCAGGACAGAAGTCAGTGTGATTGGTCAAACACATCACAAGAACCTTGTCCGACTTCTCGGATTCTGCGATAAAGATCTACAAAGACTGTTAGTGTATGAATACATGGGAAATGGGACTTTAGCAAGCTTTCTCTTCGGCGAATTGAAGCCTAGTTGGAAGCAAAGAATCCATATTGCTCTTGGAGTTTCAAGGGGGCTGTTGTATTTGCATGAAGAATGTAGAACACAGATAATCCACTGCGATATAAAGCCTCAGAACATCCTTCTCGACGATTACTACAATGCAAAAATTTCAGATTTTGGATTGGCAAAGCTTCTGATGATGAACCAGAGCCAAACCCAGACTGCAATTAGAGGAACGAAAGGGTACGTGGCTCCAGAATGGTTTAGAAACATGCCAGTTACAGCCAAAGTGGACGTGTATAGCTATGGAGTTCTACTGTTGGAGATAATATGCTGCAGAAGAAGCGTGGAGATGCAGAGTAACGAAGAAATGGCGATTTTGACTGATTGGGCTTATGAATGTTACAGAAAGGGAGCGTTGGCGAGCTTGATAGAATTTGAATTTGAGACGTTGGAAGAGAAGAAGACATTGGAGAGATTCGTGAAAGTTTCCATTTGGTGTATTCAGGAAGACGTATCTCTCAGACCCACCATGAGAAAGGTGAGTCAGATGCTTGAAGGAGTTGTGGAAGTGCCAGTTCCGCCATGTCCGTTTCCTTTCCGCTAGTTCTTACCAACTTGAAAACCCAGAAACTTAAGAATCAAACCATATCACATTATATATGGAATGAATATTTTTTTTTTTTTTTTTTTGGTTTAGAATGACTTAATTATATAAATATATAATATGTAATATAATTATTTTTATTAAAATAGCTTATTGTATGAATTATAATAATTTCATGTTGTGTATATATATTGTTGTTTTTCAATGAATAAACAAGTCAGAGTTTTCTCTCAATTTTTTTTTACATGGTATCAGAGCAATAACTATTTTTTTCTCTGTCTTATTTTTTCATCATGACTTTTACAGGAGATAAGTCAATTTCCAACGGCCCTTATTCTCTTTATCATTCCGATCACCCAGAAATGATTCTTGTTTCCAAACCTCTTGATAGAGACAACTATTCAACATGGAACCGAGCCATGAAAATTTCTCTAAATGCAAAATCCAAATTGGGTTTTGTTGATAGAACTCTTGAAGCACCACAGGACACAACCAATCTACTGCATGAAAAAAATGCAATAACATGGTACTCTCTTGGCTTTTAAATTCTTTGACATCTGATATTGTAGATATGTTATTTTCTACAACATTGCTTATGAAGTTTGGGAAGATTTACGAAGTCGTTTCTCACAAAGTAATGCTCCACGAATTTTTCAAATTGAAAGAGATATTGCTTGTTGCGTTCAAGATCAAATGTCTGTTGCAGTTTATTATACAAAGCTAAAAAAATTATGGGATGAATTGGGTTCGTATAATGATGGTGTTTGCACTTGTGGAGCTGATAATAAGAGACGCAAATTAATGCAATTTCTTATAGGATTAAATGAATCTTATAATGCAATCCGTGGTCAGATCCTTTTGATGAATCCGTTGCCTGATGTTGTGCAAGCATATTCCTTGATTATTCAAGAAGAAAAACAGCGAAATTTGAGTATAACACGTGATGGAACTGAAGCTTTGATAATGGCTGTTCGCAAAGATGAACTAGTTGCTCTTGCCGTTCGATAGAAATCTTACAACACTTCTCATTCTAATTCATCACATCGTAAGCCTCTCCATTGTTCCCATTGTAATAGAGACAATCATGTGAAAGAGACATGCTGGAAGTTACATGGCTATCCACCTGGGCACTGTAAGAATGCAGTGAGCAAACATAATGGCAATAGCCAATCTTCTGTTAATAATGTGAGGGAGGAGATTCATATGATGCAAAAAATTCAGTTTGCTATGAATGGATTGACTGATTTACAATTGCAACAAATGTTATCCATTATGCAAGGAGATGGGTCATCTGAGCAAGCTAATCCTAAAACAAATAATGTTAACACTCCTACAGGTTTGTTAGTTCCTAAATTGATTATTGATAGTGTTGCGACAAATCATATTACTTCATCGCCTAAGCTTCTCATCAATAGTAAAAGAAATACTTCTTCACCGCCCGTTATTATGCCAAATGGAGACCAGACTCCAATTATTTCTATTGGAAGTTTATCTTTGAGTCCTTTCGTTTATTTAAAAAATGTGCTTGGGGTACCCTCTTGCAAAGTAGATCTATCATCTGTGAGCCGCATTACAAAAGATTTGAATTGTTCAGTAACTTTCTATCTTGATTCGTTTATTTTGCAAGATTTGATGACAAGGAAGACGATTGGTTTGGGTAAACAACAAAATGGACTTTATTACTTGGTTACAACTGCAGCAAATAAACCACCTACAATTCAAAATGTAGAAGCTCATACTATCACACATTCCTCTCCTCAAGACTCTATTCTATGGCATTGACGATTAGGTCATTTGTCCTCTTCTAGATTAGAATTCATGGCTAAAACTTTATTGAAATTTTCTTTCGAGTCAAATAGTGTTTGTGATATTTGTGCTTTTGCAAAACAAACAAGATTACCTTTTCCTATTAGTTCAATTTCTTCTATTAGACCATTTGAATTAATTCATTGTGATATTTGGGGATCTTACAAAGTCCCTTCTCTTTCTGGTGCAAAATACTTTTTGACTATTATGGATGATTTCTCTCGTTTCACTTGGATTTTTTTCATGCAACATAAAAGTGAAACACAACATCATCTCACTAATTTTTTCTCCTATGTGAAGAACCAATTTAGTGCTAATATAGCAAATATCAAACTGATAATGGAACAAAAAAATTTTCCTTGGAAAATTATTTTTCACGACAAGGTATCATTCACCAACATTCTTGTATTTATACTCCTCAACAAAATAGAGTTGTTGAGCGCAAACATAGACATATTCTTGAGTCAGCTAGAGTTTTTCGTTTTCAAGCTCACCTTCCTTTACATTTCTGGGCAGAATGTGTATCTATTGATGTGCATATAATTAATAAGTTACCTACTTCATTTTTATCTCGCCAAACTCCTTTTGAGAAACTTTATGGTAAAACACCTTCTTATTCTTATCTCAAAGTTTTTGGATGTCTTGCGTATGCTACTAATGTTCATATTCCTCATAAACTTGCTTCCCGTGCAACACGTTGTGTTTTTCTTGGATATCCCATTGGTCAAAAAGCATACAAATTATATAATATTGAAACTGGTCAAGTTTTCATGAGTCGTGATGTCATTTTTCATGAGGATGTTTTTCCATATGCATCAATTACTTCTTCCTCGTCCAATACAGATTCAGTAAGACCTGTTGCAATCCCAAATATTGAAATTTCTCCACCTCTTCAACATATATCTGTGTAATCCACTCCTATTCTTTTTGCATCTTCACCACCACCGGCCACTTTACGCTGTTCTCAACGACCCCATGTCCCTTCTACAGCTTTACGTGACTACATTTGTAATCAACTAATGTCTCCCGAATCAACGTCGCCCTCATCATCTCTTCCACAACAAGGTACAAGATATCCTCTTTCTAATTTTATTTCTTATGATCGTTGCTTGCCAAAACATCGGACTTTTATTGCTACTATTTCTAATGATGTTGAGCCTAAAAGCTATGAAGAAGCTGCATCACAACCTCATTGGCAAGAAGCAATGCATTCCGAATTGGCTGCATTAGAAGCAAACAAAACTTGATCTCTTACATCCCTTCCGCATGGAAAACAAGCTATTGGTTGTCGTTGGGTGTACAAAATTAAGCGCAAGTCAGATGGTTCTCTTGAGCGCTACAAAGCGCGTTTGGTTGCCAAAGGATATACTCAACTTGAATGTATCGATTGTCATGAAACATTTTCACCTACTGCAAAGATGGTTATGTTGGGATTAGAGGGTGATGAGATTAGACGCTCTAATCCGACTTGTATCGAAACGATTGATCAAGAAAAACAGAAAAGAAAACACACAGTTTATAGTGGTTCACTCTCAATTTGAGAGCTACGTCCACTGGCCGCAAACAGATCTCACTATGACCAAAGAACAGAGTTACAGAAGTTGTTTCTTGATTTTGCCTCACCCCCACTGTTTCTCTCTCACTCATTCACAATCTCAAAAACCCTAATTACATCTTTATATACCTAAAGAAATAGGGTTATGAAAACAGGGTGAATTTACCAAAATACCCTAAATAATAAATTAGACTCCATAACTCAACAATCTCCCACTTGGAGACTAATCACATCATCTCTCTATCTGCAGCGGCATCATGCACATATCTCATCCAAGAAGTTCAACTGAAGTTGCGCACAACTTCAACTTCTCACTAGTCACAGCTTTCGTCAAAATGTCAGCTGGATTTCGACTCCCTGATATCTTCTCAAGTGCCAACACACCATCTTCTAAAATGGATCTGATAAAATGATAGCGTACCTGTATGTGCTTTGTCTTGCCATGATAAACTGGGTTCTTTGCCAAAAGGATGGCACTCTGGCTGTCACAATGCAATTTACTCCTGTCGTAGTTTTGGCCTAATTCTCGTAGAAAAGGCTGTAACCACATCATCTCCTTCGCGGCTTCTGTCATTGCAATGTACTCTGCTTCACAACTAGAAAGAGCAACTACATCTTGAAACCTCGAGACCCAACTGATTGCGGTACCACCAAGAGTGTAAACATATCCAGTCCTGCTTTTACTGCTATCAATGTCATCACCATTATCAGCATCAACATATCCATCCAAACTAGAATATGACTTCTGAAAACATAAAGCAAACCCTGAACTTCCCTTCAAGTATCGCAAGATCCACTTTACGGCTTCCCAATGTTGTTTTCCTGGATTACTCATATACCTGCTGACAACTCCCACTGCATGTGCAATATCTGGCCGTGTACAAACCATCGCATACATAAGACTACCAACGGCAGAGGCATATGGAACTCTGGTCATGTAGCTCCTCTCTTCCTCGGTCGACGGTGATTGATCTTTAGATAGTTTGAAGTGACTAGCCAAAGGTGTAGTAACTGGTTTCACATTCTGCATATTGAACCTGCTAAGAACTTTATTCACATAGTCTTCTTGAGAAAGTTTGAGAACACCTCTATCCCTGAATATTCTCATTCCAAGAATTTGTTTTGCAGCACCCAAATCCTTCATAGCAAATTCTTTAGATAACTCCCTCTTCAGCCTGTCAATCTCAGTCAAGCTTGCTCCAGCAATTAACATATCATCAACATAAACGAGCAGTATAATGTAGGAAGTATCAAACCTTTTAATGTAGCAGCAGTGATCGGCTTCACATCTCACGAAGTTCTTACTGATCATGAAGCTGTCAAATCTCTTGTACCACTGTCTTGGAGTCTGTTTCAAACCGTACAAACTTTTATTAAGTTTACACACAAACTCCTATTTCCCCTTCACCTCAAAACCTTGTGGCTGACGCATGTAGATTTCTTCATCTAAACTGCCGTGAAGGAAAGCAGTTTTCACGTCCATTTACTGCAAATGAAGATCTTCTTTCACAACCAAACTCAAAACAATTCTGATCGTCGTCAGCTTCACCACTGGTGAGAAAATCTCAGTGTAGTTAATGCCTTCTTCCTGCTGAAAACCTTTGACAACTAATCTAGCTTTAAATCTCTTGCTTCCATCAGGTTCTTCTTTAATCCGATAAACCCACTTGTTATGCAATGCTTTCTTTCCCTTCGGCAACTTAGTCAATTTCCAGGTTTCATTTGACTTTAGTGAGTCCATTTCATCTTTCATGGCTGCCTCCCACTCAATCAAATCATCTGACTGTTTGACTTCCTCATAACATCCTGGTTCATCTCTGTCAGTAAGCAAAATATAATTTAGAGACGGGGACCATCTCTGAGTTGGTTTGCTAGTTCTGGATGATCGTCTTGGTTCTATAATCTGCATTTGCAAATTTTCTTCTGGAGCCGTATTCTCATCAATTTTTTCTTCAATAATACTCTGATCTTCTTTTCTAGTCGGAGTATCTTCTCCTGAAAAATCTCTGAAGTTGACCACAGTAGACTCTTTCAATACTGAACTCCCACTGTTTGAAGTGTTACCAACTTCATCTTTGTAAAGAACCTTTTCATTGAAGATGACATTCCTACTGCGTATGATCTTCTGATTTTGATTATCCCAAAAATGATAACCAATTTTGGAGTCACCATAGCCAATGAAAAAACACTTCTTAGATTTCGAATCAAGTTTGCTTCTATTAGAATCATCAACATGAATATAAGATAAACAGCCAAATACTTTCATGAAGGAAAAATCTACCTTTTTTCCGCTCCAAGCTTCTTCTGGAAGTTTAAAATTCAAAGGTACGGAGGGTCCTTTATTGATCAAGAATGCTGCTGTGCTAACTGCTTCTACCCAAAAATATTTAGGTAATCCGGCATGCAATCTCATGCTCCTTGCACGCTCATTCAACGTTCTATTCATCCTCTCAGCTACTCCATTTTCTTGAGGCGTTCGAGAAATGGTCTTCACCATCTTGATTCCATTCACAACACAATATTCTTTAAAATCTGCATCTATATACTCACCTCCATTGTCAGATCTTAGACATTTCACCTTCAGGTTCGTTTCATTTTCGACCAGGGTCTTCCACTTCTTGAACACACTGAAAACCTTAGATTTATTCTTCAAAAAATAGACCCATACCTTTCTTGTTGAATCATCTATGAAAGTCACATAATAGACTGATCCACCAAGAGATGAAACGTCTGTGGGTCACCACACGTCGGTGTGCACTAATTCAAGTCGCTTCTTCTTTGGCTCTTTCCCAACCTTGAGGAAATTGACACGCTTCTGCTTGCCAAGAATACAACTCTCACATAACTGATGCTCAACAGACTTTAACTCTGGAATCTGACCACCCTTGACAAGAATTTTCATTCCTTTCTCGCTCATATGGCCCAACCTGCAATGCCATAAATCTGTGTTGCTTTGACTGTCAACAGTTGCAACTGTATCTCTGCATGTAGATGTCATGTATAGGGTTCCTGTTTTCTGACCTCGAGCAACGACCATTGCTCCCTTAGTTACCTTCCAAACATTGGTCCTGAAATTGACGTGGTAACCCTCACTATCAAGCTATCCCACTGATATCAAGTTTCGCATCAACCCCGGAACGTGTCTCACTTTACTGATACTCCAAACTGACCCGTTTGTTGTCTTTAATTTTATATCCCCGATGCCAACAATATCCAGTGGCTCACCATCTGCAAGATAGACTTTCCCATGATTTTTAATTACATAATTTTCAAGTAATTCTTTGTGTGCCGTGGTATGAAAAGATGCTCCCGAGTCCAAAACCCATGAGTCTATTGGGCTATCGACTGAAAGAATCAACGCGTCTGTGTTTTCCTCAGTTGCTGCATTTGCTCCATCACTTTTGTCAATACTATTCTTCTTCGGTGCTTTGCAATTCCTTTTGATGTGACCCTGCTTGCCACAATTCCAGCACTCAAATTTTCTCCCAGATTTAGATTGAACCCTTCTATTTCTCGACTTTGATCTGCTTCTGCCCCGATTAGAATTCCTGTTACTATTTTGCCCTCTGTTTTCCACATTCAATGCTGAGCTCGTCGATGTTTCACCATAATCAATTTTTCGAACTTCCTCGGCTAGAATTCGATCCCTCACATCATTAAATACCAACTTTGAGCTTCCAATTGAATTACTGACTGCTGCTCTCATAGGCTCCCAGCTATTTGGTAAAGATGCCAGTAAAATTAGGGCACGTACGTCATCCCCAAAGTCGATCTCAACAGAATTCAACTGATTTACCACTGTATTAAATTCGTTCAGATGAGCTGCTACAGAAGTGCCTTCAGCCATTTTCAGATTGAACAATTTCTTCATCAGATACACCTTATTATTTGCATATGGTTTCTCGTACATATCAGATAACGCTTTCATTAATCCTGCGGTGGTCTTTTCCTTTGCAACGTTGTGAGCAACGCTTTTAGTTAGCGTCAATCGGATGACTCCCAAAACCTATCTATCAAGAAGATTCCATTCAGCATCTTCCATTTTTTCTGGTTTCTCACTTAACGGGATATGAAGCTTCTTTCCATACAAGTAATCTTCAATCTGCATTCTCCAGAAAGCATAATCAGTTCTATCAAATTTAATAATACCGTATGTACTGTCTTAACCTGTCATTTTATCAATACTAAAAATAATCCAATCAATATTCACCAAATATTTTCCCCAAAATATTTCTTCAACCTGCACCAGAAACAAAAATTTCAGAATCCCCAAAAAATGGATAATCGTGCAGGAGCTTCGCTGAACAGTCGACGGATCTTTGCTGCTTCGGTTCGGGACAGTCAACTGTCGATGGTCAGCAACTGACGGCAGCGCGGGATGGCGACGCGAGACGGCTTCAGATCGGGCGCGACACTCACTAGAGATGCGAATTGGCGCTCTCTTCTTCTCTGTCTCCGACGACAGGCGACGACGTGGCGCGGTGAGGGTCGGGCGGCGCTTCGTTGTTTGAACAGATCCTCTGTTCTTTGTGGCGTTCTTCTCTTTGTTTCTTCGTCGCTAGGAAGAAACAGATCTGCGCTGAAGTTGCAGATCTTCGCAGCTTGCTGGAGATGGAGCCGAAATCGGGCAGATCTAGGGCTTCACAGGCGGACAGCTTCTACCTCTCTCTCGGGCAGATGCACAGCTTCGGGCAGGGGGCGGGCAACACTCTTTTGTTTTCACTTTTTCTTTTTTCCCACAATTACAATTTTTCTCAAAAAATTATAATCTCCAAATTTCTTTCGATACTTTCGACAAATCGATCGCTAATTATCGAAACCACTTCAACCTGAAGCTCTGATACCAGTTGTTGGGATTAGAGGGTGATGAGATTAGACGCTCTAATCCGGCTTGTATCGAAACGATTGATCGAGAAAAACAAAAAAGAAAACACAAAGTTTATAGTGGTTCACTCTCAATTTGAGAGCTACGTCCACTGGCCACAAACAGATTTCACTATGATCAAAGAACAGAGTTACAGAAGTTGTTTCTTGATTTTGCCTCACCCCCACTGTTTCTCTCTCACTCACTCACAATCTCCAAAACTCTAATTACATCTTTATATACCTAAAGAAATAGGGTTATGAAAACAGAGTGAATTTACCAAAATACCCTAAACAATAAATTAGACTCCATAACTCAACAGGTTACAGTGCATTACTTGATAGCTTTGGCCGCTGCTCAAAATTGGTCTCTTCATCAATTGGATGTTCATAATGCTTTTCTCCATGATGACCTCTTTGAAGAAATTTTTATGTCACTTCCTCCTGGTATTCAGCGACAGGGAGAGAATCTTGTATGTCGCCTCAACAAATCCTTGTATAGACTTAAACAAGCATCACGTCAATGGTTTGCCAAGTTCTCTACAGGTATTCAAGATGCTGGATTTGTTCAGTCCAAGGCAGATTACTCATTGTTCACATGTAAGAAAGGAAAATCTTTAACAACATTGCTGATCTATGTTGATGATATTCTTATAACGGGTAATGATCTCGTTGCTATATCTACTCTTAAACAATTTTTGCATAATTGTTTTCGGATTAAAGACTTAGGTGACTTAAAATATTTTTTGGGCATTGAAGTCTCTTGATCGAATAAGGGAATATTTCTCTCACAAAGGAAATATGCCTTGGAAATTATAAAGGACGGTGGATATTTGGGAGCTAAACCAGTAGATTTTCCCATGAAACAAAATTTGAAGCTGACAAATGAAGGTGAGCTATTAAAAGATCCATCTTTGTATAGGCGTTTTGTAGGACGCTTAATCTATTTGACTGTTACTCGCCCAGACATTACCTATTCAGTACATATATTGAGCAGGTTTATGCATGCTCCACGTAAACCTCATATGGAAGCTGCCATGAGCATTTTACGATATTTGAAGAACAATCCAGGGCAGGGTTTGTTTTTTTCTTCACAAAATGATTTATCCTTATGAGCTTTTTGTGATTCAGATTGGGGTGGTTGTCTAGTGTCTCGAAAATCAACTACAGGTTATTGTATTTTTTTGGGATTGTCACTTATCTCTTGGAGAACAAAAAGACAAAAGACAGTTTCTTTATCCTCGACAGAAGCTGAATATAGAGCTATGACTGGTACATGCTGCAAATTATCTTGGATACGATCATTATTGAAAGATTTGCGGATAATTCATCTAAAACCAGCATTATTACACTGCGACAATAAGGCAGCTTTACACATAGCAGCAAATCCGGTATTTCATGAAAGAACCAGACATATAGAAATTGACTGTCATTTTATTCGAGACAAAATTCAAGATGGTTCAATAAGCACTGAATATGTCCCGTCAACCGAACAATTAACTGATATATTTACTAAGCCACTTGGGAAAGAAGCTTTCATGATGATGAGAAGCAAGTTGGGAGTTCTTGAATTCACTTTTCAACTTGAGGAGGAGTGTTAAGAATCAAGCAATATCAATATGACATCCCATATGGAAGGGTGTGCAATTGTAATACCCTGAGCTTTTATATTGGAATTGGAGATTTTTGGGTTAGTTGGATAATTATCGGGGTATTACCCAAAAACGTAATCGTCAATCATCATCAAGCGATACTTGGAATAATCGAGAATTTGGATTTGGGTTAAAAATAAATTAATTAAAGGAATGATTTAATTAAATTATTAAAGAGGACTATAATTTAGTGAAAACGGGATTTAAGTTAATGTAGTAACAATATAATGAATTAATTGGAATTAAAGAATTAAAAGAAAAATAAATAAATAATTAATTAACTAAATTAAAAACAAATAGGAATTTAGAAAGGGGGAATTGGTTGCTGAAGAACAAAATTGAGAAGAGAAATAGGAGAGAGGGAGAGATGGCGTGACGGAAGAAGAGAAGAGGGAGCTTCGGGAGAGCTCAGGGTTCCGACGAACCAGCGACGGCGAATGGTAGGCGAGCTTCCGGTCAGGTGTGCTACGAGTTGTGCGACGTCGCAGGTCGCGAGATTTCTAGGGCTCAGATTGGACGAGTTCGCGGGACGAAGTCGGAGCTCCTCGATTCGGCAATTCAGTAGATGCTTCGGCTACGGTAAGTCCAAAACGTTAAACTGGTTTGGTAATCTCCTCCTGAGTTCTGCATTTTTGGTGTTCGACAATTTGGACGAAATCACTAGGGGCGATTTCTTTTTGGGCTTGATTTCCGTGATTCAATGATGGGCTATTGTTCCAGCCCACTGTTAAGTTTGAATGAGGAGTCCAGCCCATACATTGTTGTAGGCGACGACGTGAACGTGGGGAGCAATTTTGGAAGGTTGCTTAGAGAGAAATCGACGAAGATTTAGCCGAAAAATTAGGATCTGTTGCCGCCGAAGATCATGGGATTGTTAGAATAATATCTAGAATATTCTCTATGTAACAAACTCTGTAACCTCTTTCTTTCTAGATCTTTCTCTATTCATCTATATATAGAGAATAGTATTGTAATGGAATCAAGGTTGAATTACAATGTAGTCTGCAATTTCCATTTCCTAACATGGTATCAGAGCCATGGGTGTCTTCTTCTTCGTCGTCCTCTTCAGTTTCAAACCAGAAGATTTTTCCTGCTTCGCTCTCGACTTCATGGAATCCTCACACCACTCTCCGTAAGCCTCTACAATCCTCCTTCCTCAATCTCTACGGGCCCCCTGGCCCTCCTCCGGCTCCATTCCGTACGATAGCCTCTACTTCACCACGTCCCTTCTCCGCCCCTCCTTCGATATTCCTCCTAGTTTACAGGAAATCTCTGCCTCTTCTTCCTCATCTCCGCCGTTTCTCTCACCTCCGAGATCATCGTTTTGACCCTATTCGCTAGTTCTGTTACTCTCCATTGTGAAGATAAACCCAAATGGACAGACCCTGTTTCGTCATCCAAGCTTCTGACGCCAAATCAATGGCCGAAATCTCCAACCTCACAATCCTACTGCTCCTACCGTTGCTAGTGAAATCTGCCCAACCCCTTGCTCGACCCCCTACCTCCTCTGCTTCAACTCCCTACTTCTTCTTGATCTACTTCTCCTTCGCCATACTCTAATGCAGACACCTCTGGAGCTTCACAGCTATGAAAAAGCTTCTTGTCTTCTTCTTCTTTCATAATATCTTAATCCTGACATTTCGTCAATGGCTTCTGCCTCACTCGCACTCCTCACTCTCCCCTTCATTTTCCCCTGTTTTGCTATCTTTTTCCTGCCCACTTTTGGCCGATCTCGAAAATCCCTTTTCTGCTCTCAAACAAGCGCACTGGAGTTGGACTCTTCTTCTCACAATCCAGCTACCTCATCTCTCTTTCACTCTCTCTCTCTCTGACAAAACAAATTCTCTAAGCATTCTTCTTCTGCTTCCCTACTCAACTCGGCTTCTATTTCTTCTTCCTTAAAAAGGGCTTCTCTCACACTCCCTCTTTCTTCAAAGAACGGCCATTCTTTTGCACCGGCCGATGCATCTCTCTTTCCCTTGACGAATCACCAATTGGAAAAGAAATCCAGATTTAATCCTCCTTATCAAAGAGAAACAAATCAAAGCCATTACAAGCAGGAATGAAACTGCTCCTCCCTCCTCTCCATCTCGTTCTTTTTTCTGTCCCATTCTCTGTCCCACCCAAACGAGTGGAGATTTCCCCTATTTCTCTCTACAAACGAGACTATCTTCTGTTCTCTTTCTCCTTCACTCTAAAATAGCGAATACTCCCCTCTTCTTCAAGGCATGGGTCCTTTGGACACCACAATGGCCTCCTTCAATCTTCCTTCACCTCAACTGCTCTGCAAGACTTCTACAACTCAAAACTAACAAGCTCTGCGTCCTTCGGCCTTGATCTTGTGGGGGAATGTTAGAATAATATCTAGAATATTCTCTATGTAACAAACTCTGTAACCTCTTTCTTTCTAGATATTTCTCTATTCATCTATATATAGAGAATAGTATTGTAATGGAATCAAGGTTGAATCACAATGTAGTCTGCAATTTCCATTTCCTGACAGGGATTACCTGGATAAGGAATTAGAATTTCAAATTAGGTTGTGTATAAATACAACAGTTAGGATAGTGTGCTGCAGTGAGAGGAATTAGAAGAAACAGTTCTGGAATTGGGGGTAGCTCCTGATTTTTTTGGTAAGGTTTTCTTCTTTCCTGGATTTGAAGGTTGCGAGTTTGATTAAGTTATGTACGATTAGGTGAAGTTGGATTTCAAGCAGTAAAGAAGGAAGAAAATACAATATTGGAATTCTTCTACCGTGTGCAGCAGGTAATGGTTTCTACCTATTTTTATTGGATGATTTCATGAAAGGATAATTTCTTGACATTGATTGGTATGCTGGAAACTGTTATTGCTTTTGGTTTTGTGAAGATGTGGTCAATGCTGTAAATACCCGTTGAGTTAGAATTTAGTTTTTGTTCTTTGAATATTACTGGCTGGATGTCTATACCCTGTTGACTGTACCTTATTGATGGAAATTACTGAAGATAATGCTCTCTATTTTGATTGTGTTGGGTAAAGTTCATTGCTTGACAAATATGTCATGCTCATGGTTGGGTTGCTGTAAAGAGACAATCTGTTGGAATCATTTATTAGACGTAGGTTGCCGTATACATAAATTTTTCTTTGTTGAACTTATGTTTCTGGATCTCATGATGGGGATGATTAAGCTACTATATGGGTCATTAAAGTAGAAAATAAATGGATGAAAATAATGAAATGCCCATGTTGTTCTTGAATGTTCATTTAGCAAATTAAAGTATATTTTGGATATAAACCTGTTAGTTAAAGCTTTGTTGATATACTCTGTTGTTGGGAAGTTAAATCCTTGATTTGGACTATATTGCTAGAAGGAGAGTCGTTATTGATTAAGAATGATATTGGGATTGGGAGTAATTTTTTTAAAGCTAAGTATAGATTATTTTAGTAAGTGATGAGAAATTAGAATAGGAAAGTCGTTAAGACCTAATAAATAGATTAAATGATTTTATTAATGAATGAATACTTTTAATTATGAAGGTACTAAAAGAGAATAAAAGAATAACGGTCAAACATTGAATGCCCTAAGCAATCAAGGTAAGTGATATGCATGTGTTTTGGTCTTCGGACCCTACATCGCAAGTTTAGGAAATGTATGTTTCGTTGTTTACCACTTTCCTAGCATGCTTCGTTGTTTACAGTTTTTACAACATGTTTAATTGTTTACAGCTTTAAAAGCATGTTTTATTGTTTACAGTACTTAAATGCACGTTTCGTTGTTTACCGCTTTCATAGCACTTTTCGATGTTTATTTATGCTTTCAGAAGTTTGTCTGTATTCACGAACAACAAACGAAACGATACGAATAATATACGAATCCTAAGTCATAAAAAGTATTAAACGAACGAAGACAACGATAAAGAACAAACGCTAAACGAATCAATAATAAACGAATAATAAGCTATAAATAAGTGAAAGAAAAAGAAAAAGGGCAACACTATGACGCGAGGTTGCTAAGGTCCTTGGATTTACCAGGACATAACGACCAATGATTAGTAAGCTTTTGGATTATGCCATCGCTGCTATATCGGAGGTAAAAGATGAAAATGATGAATAAAACGTAAAAGACGAAAACGATGAAAAAGATGAAGACGATGAATAAAACGTAAATGATGAAACGCCAAATAAGACAAAAAGATAATAATGACGAATTAAACGTAATGGATTGACAAGAACGATGGTTAAGACGTAAAAGATAAGAAGATAAGAAAAAGAAGAGAAACGATGATTTAAAAATGTACAACTTGAGCATATAGTAGCATGATAGGTATTATCACTTACTGGGCATTAGGCTCATAACTTACGACTTACGATGTAGTAAAAATAACGAACAAGTGTAAGAGCAGCTGATGAAGGATTTGCATGAGCGAAACTTGCAGTTGGTTGGCAAATTAAAGTAAAGAGGAAAGAGCTGTAATTTTAAAGTAATATTTTATTAATTGTTATTATTTGTTTTAAACAAATCATTTATGCTTCTGCTAAGTTTCAAAGAAAAATTTATTTACGCTTCCGCATTTTTATTAAATAAAGAATTTTATACAACGAATTTAACGAAAAGGTTTGGTAGCGTCCGACTTTAAAGCGTACTCTGATAAAGATTTTCAAAGTTTTAAATTTTATGTATTTTTAAAAAGGATTTAAAAAGTCGGGTCGTTACAGCAATCCCACATCGACTTGGGGAAGGGGAAGAGAGCAAAATATAAGTGTCCAGCTCGCCTTCCCTAGTAGACGCGTTTTGGGTGGGTAAGCCACGCCAAAGCAAACCCGTGTGGACCGAGGCCCAAAGCAGACAATATCTACTGGGCGGGAGCTGGCCTCTTATACTTATGATATCAAAGTCAAGCCCAGCTCGTTGTGGCCACGAGGACGTGGGCCCCCAAAGGTGGGGTGATTGTGACATCCCATATGGAAGGGTGTGCAATCCCACATCGACTTGGGGGAAGTAAAGAGAGCAGAATATAAGTGGGTAGCTCTCCTACCCCAACAGACCGGTTTTGGGTGGGTAAGCCACACCAAGAACAAATTCGTGCGGGCTGCGGCCCAAAGCAGACAATATCTGTTAGGCCAAAGTTGGGGGGGCTATCGTTTATACTTATGATAAGTATAAGAGGCCAACTCCCGCCCAGTAGATATTGTCTGCTTTGGGTCTCGGCCCGCACGGGTTTGCTTTGGCGTGGCTTACCCACCCAAAACGCGTCTACTGGGGAAGGCGAGCTGCACACTTATATTCTGCTCTCTTCCCCTTTCTTAAATTGATGTAGGATTGCACACCCTTCCATATGGGATGTCACAATCACCATATGGAAGGTGATTAACTTTAAAGATGTAGCTTGATGACATTCTTTCTTCGTGGCTCTTCGAAATTTTAAGGTTGCCAATACTTCCGTCATGGTTTAAGGTTTGGGATCATACTGTTCAAGTCCAATATGAAACGCAGGTTTTTGGATTGACAACTAGGCTCATGTGTTAAGTGACTGAGCTATGTATGGATACTAGAGCTCTTCCCTACCACCCAGTCCACCAGTCCACCTCTTCAAACTGACCGGGCTGGGCATGCCTGGTCCGCTAAAACAATGACCAGGCTTGACGGGCCTTCACCTAGATCAATTTTGAGCCGACTGGTAAGGCTGATCACTAAAAATCTTACTTCAATTTTTGTCTTTTTAGGCAACTTAACACCGGACAAATAGTATTCCTTAAATCATGTTTTAATCAACTCTCTTAAACCCAGAGCATAATTATGCGACAAATTTTTGTATTTTTAGTATGATCCCCAGTTTATGAGTTTTAATGGGAGAAAGGAAAATCATTTTTATAGAAATCAAATCAATCATTGCCAAAAATCCTTAAACTAAGTTGATTGTTTTGCTACGAAGCATGTTCAATAATGTGTGGGGCTTGAATGATGAAGTAGAAGGCTAGAAGCAATGCTTAAAGCAAATTTAGGACCACAATTGAAAACAAAATTGACAACAAAGTCAATTGTGACAGCCCTTCAACTTTTATCCTTTTCCATCTTCCAATTATTATTATTATTTTTCACTAGCGACCAATAAATTTGAATCGAATTCTTATGATCAACTGACGTATCAATACATTTCTCGATCTTTATTTTTATAAAATAGATCAAATGATTCCCGTTTAAGAACCTTCACTGCAAGAAATCTCATGCTAAGTAAAAAAGAAATTCGTTAAGGTTTAACAACGTAATCTTTAGGCAAAAATCAAGAGCGTGATTGTAATTTTAGAAATATTATCTTCGATCGCTAAGCATATTGTGTTGGCCACGGGTCAAGTGCATGGTGTGTGGACAATGGGGGGATTGACTATCATGGAAGAGGCATGAAATGTTGGATATAGAAGGAAATCTCACCCACCAATGGTAGGTTTTAGAGGATGTTTATCGTTTAAATGTTTAGTGGTCCCTCCTTTGTATCTTCAATAGACTTTGCTATGAGAGGACAAGAAAAGAAGATATTTGAACAAAATTGGACCCGAATTCTTTTTGATCTAACCACGTTTCATGTCTCATTGAATTTGAATTACCAAACTCGTGTTTGTATTTTGTAGTTGATATTTTTGTCTATTTGTAATTTTGTTTTTTTGCAAAAAGATTTTTCAATGTTAAACCTCGATTTCCTATACTTCGTATTTTTCT
The DNA here is from genome assembly GCA_022433065.1 of Begonia loranthoides. Lineage (NCBI taxonomy): Eukaryota > Viridiplantae > Streptophyta > Magnoliopsida > Cucurbitales > Begoniaceae > Begonia > Begonia loranthoides. The sequence goes on from CM039481.1 coordinate 2,593,200, forward strand.
TATATGTTCGATTTCTAACCATTAGTGATAAACTAATATCTAAAAAAGATGGATATTTCATAAAGATGTGATAGACTTCTCAAAGAGTACATAATATATGTCATTTTAGGAAAATTAACAAAACAACCACGGTACCATATGATCAATGACAAATTAACTACTAAGCAAATTTTACTAATAACTTAAACACTAAACTATGAAAAATGGACAAAGTAAACATCTTGGTTATGTTTTCCACTAACAAACATTGTCGTTCCACGACAGAACGTTGTCTTTCTACTCGTCACGACAACATTCTGTCTCCAGAAATATTAGGTTTCGTGGGGGAAGACGATGTTCCGCTTGGGGAAAGATTACGTTCTGCCGTAGAAAGACTACATTCCACAGTGGAAATATTACTTTCCTTTACAAAAGTGAGACATTGGTCATGAGCACTAGACGACGACGACGGACCATAAAGTGAAAAGTGATGGTGATGAGAACGAGATGGTGAAATCGAAATGAGAGAATTGTTTTCGACGACGAGAAAATGTTCGGAAAACTGAAAACGTGAGAACTATTTTCAACGACAAGAAGACCATGTCGGAACTTCTGAAAATCATCTTTATGGTAATATTGATTCAATTATTACGATTTTAGTATAAAAGTGAAGTAAAATTAGAATTTGCAAAAAGTAATATTTTGACATAATCTTCGCAGTAATGTTTCTTTTAACAGGTAACGTCGTAACGGTGAAATTTAATTAATTTATTTTTTATAGTTCAGTATTTAAGTTATTAGCAAAAATTGTTCAGCAATTAACTTATTATTTGCATCTTAGTAAAGTAGTTATTTTGTTAATTTCTCACTATTTTATTAAGAAAAGTAGAAGTTACGTTGGCTTGAATTTGGTAAAATACACGAGCTTAAGAAGCCGTTTATTCCCGCAGAAACCTCGTATCAAATGGAGATGCTGTACGGAACTCCTTTTCCTGTAACTCCAGGTTCTGAAAATGGCTTCAGAAGTTCGTAAGGAAGAAGCCCGGCCCCATTTCTGTTCTTCAAGTTTGTGTCTGCATTTCTCTCGTCAATTTTCGCTTCCAATTCCTTCAACTTACCCGTAAACTGCTCGAACGCCGCCTTTATCACCGGATTCGCAACCCACGACGGCTCCGAAAACTCCCCCAAATACTCCTCATCCGGCGAGTGGGTCGACAAAACGTTCAGGATCGCCATAACTTTGGTCGCCTGGATCTGCGACGGATAGCACTGGAGAAGAGCTTCATCCGGTCTTTTCATGAAGTTTTCCCAGAATAGTTTGTCGGGATTTTCAGTCGGCATGTTGATTCTGGCGATGCTTGGTTTGTTAGGGAAGTAACCGCCGTAGGCGTACTGTCCGAAGTTGACAGCGGCGTGGTGGCCGGAGCATACCCAAGCCATGGTGGTGACGATTCCGATGAGATCTTCCCGAGTTTTGAGAACCGGCCACCACGGCTCGTCTTTTTTATCTGCGTGGCCTACTGTTCTGATCTCCGTCCACCATGCTTTAAGCTCTACATCGGACTCGACTGCGCTGTCATCGGAATAATAGTAGTTGACGTAAGTGGAAATCCATTCTTTCAGGCAATCCCATAAAATAAGACCGTCGTTAGCAAAAGGGTAGTCTTTGATCGCGAGCTTCAATCCATGGGGTTCATTTGAATCCTCAACAGCCATTCCCCTGTTTCCAAAAAAAAAGAAAGAAAGCCAATAAACCGGCCATAGCTCTCACAGAAAATCACTTAAATCTGTATTTCTTAAACTGTTCTACCTGCTAATCAGGTCAGCCGGCAAGCCCTGCAAGTTGAACTGCCAAATCAAGTCATACGCAGCCGAGGAAACTTCCATGGAGTATTTCCCAGGAGAGAAGCTACTCTCAATAACTCCACCTGCATTGATCAAAGCCAATCGAGCAAGAGCATTGATTTCCATGGTGTAACGGAAATGAGGCGTCAACAGTCTGAAAATCGGATGCATTGCGCTCAGTTGCCTGTGCGTAGCAATAATATAAGGCTCTGTGCAGGCATGCGCTCTCAGCCTGCCAAAGACAACCACAGCCATTTTTAGCGCAATTTTGCAGCTTGCGATGGACAAAAGTAAGGTCCCATTACCAGTGGATGACGAGCTCGTGATAGCCGAGATCGTGGGAAAAAACATGAGCTAGAGCTAGTTTCCATAGCCATTCTCCAGTGGCATCATTACTAGGTTTGAAAACTTGTTTCCACTGAGGCTTACCATCGATGGGCGGGCAAGTTAGCTCAATTGCTAAGGTCTTCAACGTCTCGTCTGAGTTGAGGAAGAAGAGCGTCCTAGATCCATACAATGTCGTCCCTTCGAGTTTCCTGACTTCTTTCACAAACGGTAGTAACAGATCATTGTAATCGAGGATGAACAATTTCTTCTGCTTGATTGCCTGCAAAACCCAGCATTCATTCATGTTTTTACAATTCCAACACGTGTGGAGTTAAGGTAGTCGCCATGATCACCTCTTTAACTGTCATGTACCCTCTGATTTCTTCTTCAATCATTTCAGTTGTGATTGCTGATTCTGGAGGACCGTATATTGCCGGATCCAGCTTGCTTTTTAATGGCCATTCCTGCAGATGTGTTTTGAGTTACATAATATTGTAATAACGCTTACTAGATATTTTGGATTATCATACCGTGACCAACGATATGGCGTATGGGTTTAGACCTGCAAGAGTCTGTCTAGCAAACTCTTCAGCTCTAAACCAGAAAAACTTATTTCCTGAAAAGCATAAGCAAAAAACAACATTAAAAAACCCAAAGAGTAGATCATCAATCTTAACGCGAGGGAAGAACTAACTGGCCATGGCTTGTGGAGGGTCGAATTGGATGACATCATCAACAACTTTATCGACGTGCTTCATGAATTTATCGGGAATGAGTTTTGCAAGAGACAATTTGTCTGTGAGAGGAGGTACTTTGTAACCCTCGTAGAAGAGCAAATCAATTTTGGTGAAATAAGGGAACCCTAGCTTTGGGTTGAGCAGTCCAGTCTCAAGTGATGGCAGCAATGCATGCAAAACTTGGAGGACGGTGTTTTCTGCAAAAATATTTTCTTTCACCGATGAGAACTGTTCGTCTCTCGGAACATACACAATGGAACTCCTCGTTTCGTCTTCTGGATCTGCCATTTTCCTTTATTCAGAAGCAAATTAAAGCAAAAAAAAGAAGAAAAAGGAAAAATGGAGATTTACGCTAGAGAATAAAAGTAGTATTTAATACCGTTTTTATAACGTGGCCGACCAGTTCGGCATCTTCGTGGATAAGGGTGTTCTTTGCCACCAAGAACAGGTCGTTTTAATCCCTCCTTTTCGGGATCTCCGAGGTCATTGTACGTGGCGTATTGGTACACTCTTTCAAAGCTCTTGAGCTCTGTATTCTCTAGGCCAACCCCTTGCGTTATCTCCATGTCTTTCTTTCTGTAGGACCTCAGTCCGGCCGGCGTTTGTGATGGCAAGTATGACTGCTCCATTTTTTACAGACCAACAAACCTTTCAATCATTTCACAAAAATGGCGGCACTCTTGGAATAAAAAAAAAGTGTTGGGAAAAGAGAATATTATGGATTATGACCTCGTTGGTGAAGAAGATCCGTTTGAAATTGGGTTCGTCGAACTTAGATTGGATCCAAGAATCGCAGTTGAAAACCAGAGGGGTGGAAGACAAGCCGTCAAGAGTGATTGTTTTAAGAAACATCTCCTGGCGTTCCTGATTCTCCACGACCACAGCCCCAATTGGTCCATAGTTTGAGGGCACTTCAAAGCTTGCCTCGTATCTCACTTCGTCTTTATCTCCACTTTCCTTTCGTGCATAGCTCTGGATTGCTTTTTTTTCAGTTCCATCTTCAAATCAAATAGGAAATGTTTTGTCAAAACCAAAAGTATAACCATGTTAATCAAAAAACTGAACTTATGGTCCATGCTGTAATGATAGTTTCCACTCTCTCTCTCTCTCTCTCTCTCTCTCTCTCTCTCTCTCTCTCTCTCATCACAGAGTTTATTTTCAAGTAGGTCTTGATTATGTCTCCTACTCAGCAACTCCAAATTCAGTTTATGAAAAACAGAGAGTCGATACCTGAATTAAGTTCATCACTAACAAGCTCCAAGAGGATGCTTTTGCCACCCAGATTTATAAAACCATCAAGCACCGCACCTATTCCTAGGTCTGATATCAATCCCTCAGCATTCACAATAATAACAGCTTTTACAGAAACTGTTTTTTCGGTGGCAGTTGCCATCGCTTTTATTTTACCGGCGGCCCGGCTTAGGCTAACATTTTTCTGTCGCTTCATGTTGTTTTCGTTTGAACGAAAAGGGAGCGAAGCTTTGCCATTTCCATGGAGGAAAACTGGCTTCAATTGGGGAAAAAGGGTTTGAACGGGCCGGGTCTGATGCAGTTGAGAGTTCAGCATATTTCCTGACTTGGGTTTGTCAGAAAAACTTTCGTTTAAGCTGTAATTTTAGAGAGAGAAAGGGATGAAAAGGGCAGAGAGGGCGAAGAAGAAGAAGGAACGATGAAGTTGATGCTATGGAGTTGCAGAGAAGTGCATTAACCAGTTCCTCTTTTATACACGAACATGGGTAGAGATGGTTTGAGGATTTCTTCTCCCATCGTCTTCATGAATTTGCAACGTGAAAAATGAGAAGTTAAATCGAATATTATTTTGAACTTGGCGTATTTGTTTCATTAATTATTATTATTTATTTTAATTATTATAATAAGTAATAGCATAGAATTAAAGATTAATTTTATAATTATTTTTTAAAAAAAACTATTTGTTATTGGGCAAAAATAATATAAAGAGAAAAATATAGCACGTTGAACATGTTACATTGTTACTTTATCTCATTTGTCCCGTGATCCCCACTCCCCTCTATAATTCAATTTAATGTTTATGTTCTCTTTGTAATTTATTCAACTGTTTTTCTTTTTGAAATGTTAAATTATTTTAAGAGTAAATGATAAATCTACCATCATACTTTGCTATCAATAACAAGTTAACAATCAAACTTCTTTTGCTAATAAATTAATCATTAAACTATGAGAAATTGACGAAACACCACGGTTACATTATCTGCCTTGTCGTTATGCGGTAGATTATCATAGTTTAGGGATTAATTTGTTAATCATAGAGGATCTTCGTCTATCCGTAGAAGATCATCATAGTCCAGGATTTAAATTGTTAGTATTGATTTGATTTGTCAATCTGTAGAGGATCGTCGTCGATCCGCAACGGATTATCGTCGACCCACAACAGATATCTGCCAATAAAAATAATATTAATTTTCTTCTTCATAGAAAAACAGAGACAATAAAAACAAACTCTGATTCTCTCATCGACTGTAAAACAATTCTAAATCATCTGAAAACTAAAATATTAACATTTTTTTACAAAATTTTCTAAATAAAAAATCTAAAATCTTTTAAATTCATTTTTTTACAAAACTCAAAATCTTTTAAATCGATTCTATATGACTATTAACTCTTTTCCACTAAAATATTTTTCGAAAACTAAAATATTAATTTTCTCCTTTTTTTTTAAGGTATTTGTTCTTTTTTATTATAATTTTTAAAAAATTAATGATAATATTCACGGTAATAATTTTTAATAATTCAGTAATTAATTTATTAACAAATAAATCTTTAGTGCTATTGTAAAAGCCGTGAAATTTTTAAATAAGAAATTCCATGTGTAAATTTTTCGCGTTGAAAATCGATCATAGCGTTGAAGTAGACCGAATTGTCGTGTAGCAGCCACGTATGCAAATTTGGTCATTTGGTCAAAATCGGTGAAGTTGAAATTTTTCGAATAAAGAATTCAATTAAGGAACGAAGTTGGACAGTCAAATTGAAACTATAAAGTCGTTCGACAATACTTGGAACAAGTCGAGAATTACATAAGATATGTATATGGGGTATATGTATATACATATAAATGAATTAAAGAATTGAATACAAGAAATCAATTTAAATGAAGAAGTGCTATGTTGGCATGTTTGTGTGAGAAAGGACAAGAAAGTAATTGAAAAAGAAAAAGAAAGGTCAAGGGAGAGAAAGAGGAGAGAAAGAGGAGCTCGCAGCAGGGTATGAGAAAGGGGGGAAAAAAAAATAGGGCAAGTTCTTTATTCTTCCCCCTATTCTGCGTTCAGCCGAGAGAAATCGAGAGGGAGAGAGTGACGCCGGCCAGGCGATTTTCGCGAACGAGAAGGAGCTGCGCGAGGGCTGACTCCGGCGACGAAGGACGACGACCGACGAGTCCGTCTGGGTTGCTTCTCGACAGCGAGTGTTGACCGAGAACAGAAGCTCGGCATTCCGAGCCATCCCTCCAGCTGCGAACGATGAACACTGAGCACGAACGGTTCGTGCTTTCCGTTTGGCGACGAGTATTCTGACCACCGACGACAGAAGCTCCGCCTCGCCATTCTTCCGATTCCGGCGAGCGAACAGAACGTAGTTCTGTTCTGTTCAATGGGTGAGCTGAATATTTCTATTCCGATTTTTAGTCTCTGAAATCGTTTATGGTTTGGGTGGTTTGAATCTGTCTCCATAACATCTTGGAAATCTGTTGTTGTTAACTGAATATTTGTTCGTTGTTTGAGTCCTGCCGTAAACCATTGTGAAGAGCTGAAAACATTTTTGTTCCCTGGTTGGGAGTATACTTGATTAATCTGGATTTCTGCATTGACTATGAGTCTCATAATGTCATTGTTGGAGGTGAAGAATGCAAAGGATTATGGCCTTGATTGTCATGGCTCTTTTTAGAATAAAAGTTGGGTGGATGTTGAAAATCATTAGATCTTATAAATTTGTTAAATGTGCTCTCTGTTGGATTCTATTTAAACTGTTGTAATGATAAATAGTGACTGAAGAAGAATTGTCATCTTTGTGTCTTATTGGTCTCGGATGAAGTTGTTAACAAAGAATCTCTTTGGAATTAGTTGTCTTAAGTGAAGAGATGTTTTGCTATGGACTTGTAATAATCTCTTAAATTGGCATTAATGAGGATACTGTCAGTAATAGAACATGGATTCTGCTTTGATATTGTTCGATGTGGGTGCTTGATAATGGGTCATATTTGTTGATAATTATAAAGGATCGTAGTTGAAAACTATTTGGAATTCTGGTTGGATGATGAATCTTGTAAGTTTGAGAACATGTTTTGCTAATTGTTGGAATATTGCACACTATGCTAAATGTTCCATGTTGAGGTTTTATTATAGTTATGCATGTGATCCAGTCGATTCTGTCTAAGTTTGGGAAACATTATGTGATATTGCTAAATGTTTGAATGAGCACAATGTGTTGAGGATTAAGTATTGTTTGGATGGTGATATAATTATTTACCAAATGATAAAGTTGGGGATTTTGTTGGGAATATTGGATGAGTCATTTACTGGTATAGGGTCATTTGCTTACCTTCTGGAATTAATTTATGAACTCCCGCTTTTGTATATTTGTCAGGCTTGGACAATTTCGACGAGTATGATATAATTCTTGAGTAAATGCTTGCTTCGGTTAACATGACGAGACCGCCATCGAGGTAGGGATTTCTATACCTCTTGCGTTATATTGCATCCTATCCCGTTTTCCAAAATAATTATTTTGTGGACTACAACACTTGGAAAATGACGGGGACTGTTCGACAGCACGTCCGTTTTTATTAGTAGTATGTTTTCTCAAGTTTAATTCCGTACATGGTTTGAGATTTATTGTGCACATGTTGAGGGATGGATCCCCCATCCCCTTTGATATCTTCTGCTGCGTGAAGGTTGATTGTTTGACGTGCGAAAAATATAGGTGGGGCATTGGTGACGTGTCCTCAGGTTGAAACTCCTGAAAGTCGTAAACCTCGTATGGGAGGGTGATGACGCCTCCTTGGGTCGCAAGCCCCTGAACCTGGCCAGGATTTGTCCCACGGATCAGACGGTTGTCAATCGCTGAGACTTGTTTATCCTAAGTCCATATATAGCGAGCAACTGTATCCGTTTTATTTGATTATACGATTATACGAGTTGTGTCGTGCAGCCAGGTGCGCTGGCAACTCGGGCGACGTACGGAATCTTCGGATCGTCGTCATTATTCCTGCCTCATAAGGTGTTGTCATCGACGGGTGACCACCTCTTCTATGTTGTGTGGCGGGTGAATCCATGAGTGACCACCCTTTTTCACTGACGACGTTTTCAAATTGGAAAACGATGATGGCCTATTTTACGAGGTATAGCTGTCTATGTATACAACAAGATTTTTAATAAAAGCCTCATCGATGGCCCTTGAGTCGTTTTGGTAAAATGATAAAGAGTTTGAAGTGATTTTAAAAATCCATGTACGGTGGAATAAAACATAACCTTGTTCTCGAAAAATGTATAAAACCAGTTTTGCATGAGGTGCATTTAGTATAGCCATACTTTACTGAGTTAGTCACTCACCCCAAACGACTCCTCCCCCAAAACTTTAGGTAAGGGCAAAGAGTAGCTGAGGATCAGGAGTTGAAGCGTTTTATTATTTCTACTTGAGTGATTCATCGTTATTTGGTGAGGACATTTATGTTTCCATTTGCGTCTGTAAACCTTAAACACAGTTGGTTTTGGATTTGTTGCACAGTACTTGGATTATATTTTAATTTATGCACTGTTATCTTCTCGTGATCCCTACTCGGACCTAGGCCCATATTATCTTGGGCCGAATTAAATATTATAAGTCTTTCTCGAAAACTCACGCCTTGGGCTGGGTGATTGGGTTCTCTATGAGGATCGGGTCGCCTGACCCGACGATTCTGTTAGGCCCGTCTTCGAGTCGTGACAGCTATAATTTAAATATTTTTATGATGAGCAATGTCAAGTCTAATAATCGTACAAAAGGTTGGTCAGTCCATCGTGTCATACTTGTTCTCGTACAATTATTTAAAGTGTTCAAATTCCCTACTTTTCAGCATAATTCCATAAAGTATGATGCATTATTGATAAGACCTAATTTACTTATACGTGATTTATGCTAACGACCTTAAATTGTTGTGTTGGCAATTCGTTTCTCATAATAGTAACAGCCCACTAAAGGATGGTATAAGGATGGCATATCATTGGCTTTCTTCTAAACAATTTTTAAGATTACTTTTCACTCGGATTAACAACATTCTGTCTGCTAAAAAATTACGTTCTATTGTGGAACGATATTGTTTTGCATGAAGATTACGTTCCACCACATAAATATTACTTTTCACAGCAGAAAGATTACTTTTCTTTACAAAAACTAGAACATTGTCATGAGAACAATATGATGACGATGGACTAGAAAGAGGAAAAAGTAACGATGATGAGAACTAGATGGTGAAAATGATGATGAGAATTAGATGGTGAAATCGAGATGAGGAAAATGTTTTCAACAACGATAAGATGTTCACAAAAATAAACAATGTGGGAACTGTTTTCGACGATAAGAACACCATGTCGGAACTTTCCAAAATCGTCTTTACGGTTATATTGCTCCAATTATTGCAATTTTAGTATAAAACTGAAGTAGAATTAGAATTTGCATAGAGTAATGTTTCAACATCGTCTTTGTGATAATGTTTCTTTCAATAAGTAATAATAATGATGTTTGCGTCGTCTATTTCTCATAGTTTATGTTTAAGTTGTTAACAAAAATTATTTAGTTAGTGATTTATCTTTGACCTCTTAATAAAGTGATTATTTTGTTAATTTTCCACTATTTTATTAAGATAACATATGACATATCTAGATTTTTGTTGCTTTCATTTATGTAACATACGTTATTCTCTAAATATATGTGTGAAATATTTAAATAATTAAATTAATTTCATGATATTTGAATTTTTGTAAAGATTATTGATAATTTATAATAATAATATTTGTAATAGATTAAAAATTGAATTATATAAATAAAGATTCAATTATTACCAGAGCAAACAGTACAAATTACATGGCTTGAATTTGGTAAAATGCACGAGCTTTATTCCCGCAGAAACCTCGTATCAAATGGAGATGCTGAACGGAACTCCTTTTCCGGTCACTCCAGGTTCTGAAAATGGCTTCAGAAGTTCGTAAGGAAGAAGCCCGGCACCACTTCTGTTCTTCAAGTTTATGTCTGCATTTCTCTCGTCAATTTTCGCTTCCAATTCCTTCAACTTACCTGCAAACTGCTCGTACGCCGCCTTTATCACTGGATTCGCAACCCACGCCGGCTCTGAAAACTCCCCCAAATACTCCTCATCCGGCGAGTGGGTCGACAAAACGTTCAGGATCGCCATAACTTTGGTCGCCTGGATCTGCGACGGGTAGCACTGGAGAAGAGCTTCATCCGGTCTTTTCATGAAGTTTTCCCAGGACAGTTTGTCGGGATTTTCAGTCGGCATGTTGATTCTGGCGATGCTTGGTTTGTTAGGGAAGTAACCGCCGTAGGCGTACTGTCCGAAGTTGACAGCGGCGTGGTGGCCGGAGCATACCCAAGCCATGGTGGTGACGATTCCGATGAGATCTTCCCGAGTTTTGAGAACCGGCCACCACGGCTCATCTTTTTTATCTGCGTGCCCTACTGTTCTGATCTCCGTCCACCATGCTTTAAGCTCTACATCGGACTCGACTGCGCTGTCATCGGAATAATAGTAGTTGACGTAAGTGGAAATCCATTCTTTCAGGCAATCCCATAAAATAAGACCGTCGTTAGCAAAAGGGTAGTCTTTGATCGCGAGCTTCAATCCATGGGGTTCAGTTGAATCCACAACAGCCATTCCCCTGTTTCCAAAAAAAAGAAAAAGAAAACCAATAAACCGGCCATAGCTCTCCCAGAAAATCACTTAAATCTGTATTTCTTAAACTGTTCTACCTGCTAATCAGGTCAGCCGGCAAGCCCTGCAAGTTGAACTGCCAAAGCAAGTCATACGCAGCCGATGAAACTTCCATGCAGTATTTCCCAGGAGAGAAGGTACTCTCAATAACTCCACCTGCATTGATCAAAGCCAATCGAGCAAGAGCATTGATTTCCATGGTGTAACGGAAATGAGGCGTCAACAGTCTGAAAATCGGATGCATTGCGCTCAGTTGCCTGTGCGTAGCAATAATATAAGGCTCTGTGCAGGCATGCGCTCTCAGCCTGCCAAAACACACAAACCACAGCCATTTTTAGCTCAATTTTGCAGCTTGCAATAGGCAAAAGTAAGGTCCCATTACCAGTGGATGACGAGTTCGTGATAGCCGAGGTCGTGGGAAAAAACATGAGCTAGAGCTAGTTTCCATAGCCATTCTCCAGTGGCATCATTACAAGGTCTGAAAACTTGTTTCCACTGAGGCTTACCATCGATGGGCGGGCAAGTTAGCTCAATTGCTAAGGTCTTCAACGTCTCGTCTGAGTTGAGGAAGAAGAGCGTCCTAGATCCATACAATGTCGTCACTTCGAGTTTCCTGACTTCTTTCACAAACGGTAGTAACAGATCATTGTAATCTAGGATGAACAATTTCTTCCGCTTGATTGCCTGCAAAACCCAGAATTCATTCATGTTTTACAATTCCAACACGTGTGGAATTAAGGTAGTCGCCATGATTACCTCTTTAACTGTCATGTACCCTTTGATTTCTTCTTCGATCATTTGAGTTGTGATTGCTGATTCTGGAGGACCGTAGATTGCCGGATCCAGCTTGCTTTTTAATGGCCATTCCTGCAGATGTGGTTTGAGTTAGATAATATAGTAATAACGCTCAATTAACTATTAAATATTTTAGATTATCATACCGTGACCAACGATATGGCGTATGGGTTTAGACCTGCAAGAGTCTGTCTAGCAAACTCCTCAGCTCTAAACCAGAAAAACTTATCTCCTAAAAATCATAAGCAAAAAACAACATTAAAAAACTCAAAAAGAAGATCATCAATCTTAACGAGAGAGAAGAACTAACTGGCCATGGTTTGTGGAGGGTCGAATTGGATGACATCATCTACAACTTTATCGACGTGCTTCATGAATTTATCGGGTATGAGTTTTGCAAGAGACAATTTGTCTGTGAGACGAGGTGCTTTGTAACCCTCGTAGAAGAGCAAATCAATTTTGGTGAAATAAGGGAACCCTAGCTTTGAGTTGAGCAATTCAGTCTCAAGTGATGGCAGCAATGAATGCAAAAGTTGGAGGACGGAGTTTTCTGCAAAAGTCTTTTCTTTCACCGATGAGAACTGTTCGTCTCTCGGAACATACACAAAGAGACTCCTCGTTTCGTCTTCTGGATCTGCCATTTTCGTTTATTCAGAAGCAAATTCAAGCAAAAACAAAAAGCGAAAGGAAAAAATGAAGATTTACACGAGAGAATAAAAGTAGTATTTAATACCGTTTTTATAACGTGGCCGACCAGTTCGGCATCGTCGTGGATAAGGGTGTTCTTTGCCACCAAGAACAGGTCGTTTTAATCCCTCCTTTTCGGGATCTCCGAGGTCATTATACACGGCGTATTGGTACACTCTTTCAAAGCTCTTGAACTCTGTATTCTCTAGGCCAACCCCTTGCGTTATCTCCATGTCTTTCTTTCTGTAGGACCTCAGTCCGGCCGGCGTTTGTGATGGCAAGTATGACTGCTCCATTTTTTACAGACCAACAAACCTTTCAATCATCTCACAAAAATGGCTGCACTCTTGTAATAAAAAAAAAAAAAGTGTTGAGAGAAGAGAATATTATGGATTATGACCTGGTTGGTGAAGAAGATCCGTTTGAAATTGGGTTCGTCGAACTTAGATTGGATCCAAGAATCGCAGTTGAAAACCAGAGGGGTGGAAGACAAGCCGTCAAGAGTGATTGTTTTAAGAAACATCTCCTGGCGTTCCTGATTCTCCACGACCACAGCCCCAATTGGTCCATAGTTTGAGGGCACTTCAAAGCTTGCCTCGTATCTCACTTCGTCTTTATCTCCACTTTCCTTTCGTGCATAGCTCTGGATTGCTTCTTTTTCAGTTCCATCTTCAAATCAAATAGGAAATGTTTTGTTAAAACCAGAAATATAACCATGGTTAATCAAAAAATTGAACTTATGGATCAGGCTCAAATGATAGTTAGCCAAAATGTTAAAAAAAAATATAAATAATTAAATTATTTTTCAATCTATAAATTTTTTGAATTAACGACTTAGATATCCAAGCTTAAATTTCAGCAAAGTTAAAAAAATATAAATAATTAAATTATTTTTTATAAAAATAAAAAACAGAGAGTCGATACCTGAATTCAGGTCATCACTAACAAGCTGCAAGAAGATGCTTTTGCCACCCAGATTTATAAAATCATCAAGCACCGCACCTATTTCTACGTCTGATATCAATCCCTCTGCATTCACAATAATAGCTGCTTTTACAGAAACTGTTTTTTTGGTGGCAGTTGGCATCGCTTTTATTTTACCGGCGGCCCGAAAAACTTGCGTTGAAGCTGTAATTTTAGAGAGAGAAAGGGATAAAAAGGGCAGAGAGGGCGAAGAAGAAGAAGGAACGATGAAGTTGGTGCTATGGAGTTGCAGAGAAATGCATTAACCAGTTCCCCTTTTATACACGAACACCGGTAGAGATGGTTTGAGGATTTCTTCTCCCATCGTCTTCATGAATTTGCAACGTGAAAAATGGAAAGTTATATCCAATTATTTGAGAATGACAATCAACTGCATTATTATTTTGAACTTGTCCTTTTGTTTCATTTTTCCCGTGATTTATATATTAACTAATGTAATCTTCAGCTGTATTTGTTTCATTAATTCTTATTATTTATTTTTAATTATTATTATTATAAGTAATAGCATAGAATTAAAGATTAATTTTAGAATTATTGTTTTTTTTAAAAAAACTATATGTATTATTGGGCAAAAATAATGTAAAGAGAAAAATATGGCACATTGAACATGTTACTTGATCCCATTTGTCCTGTGATCCCCACTCCCCTCTATAATTCAATTTAATATTTTTGTTCAATTTGGAATTTATTCAACTGTTTTTCTTTTTGAAATGTTAAATTATTTTAAATATTGAATAATATTAAATATGGGTAATTATCATGTAATACCCTGAAGTTTGGGTGTTAACCTTAGTGGGCGAAAACTCCTGTTCGATCTGTGAGCTTCAATGGCAGAGATTCTGAACCCATAATAATGAAGTCTTCAGGTCCCGGAAAGATGACAATGGAGACATCTGTTAGCTTGAGAGAAAGTGAGTTGCACAAGAGGACTATGGTTAAAAGTGCTTCGGTAGAAAAAGAAAAGATGATTATTGAATCTGAAGCTTCAAACAACAACATGATAAACAACCACTAAAACTCAAGTTTAGACAGTTTGGCGGGGATGATCCAAAAGTTTTCCATTTTGGATCTGACTAATCCGAAACATCATGCGGCATTGAAATTACAGAAAGTTTACAAAAGCTTTCGAACACGACGAAAGTTGGCAGATTGTGCAGTTCTCGTGGAGCAGAGCTGGTATGGATTGACTTTATTTATCGCAGTCATTTTTTGAAAGAGTATTTTCTTATTCTGATGAACTTCTTATGGCAATTTCCCGCTGGTCAAGAGCAAGAACCAGAGCTGCCAAGGCTAGTTTCTTCTGATCCCGCGAGCTTTTTGGGAAAACTATACACGTTAATTTTTTAACATCGTCTAGTTTTTGTGATTTCAGGAGGGAAAAGGCCTATCCAAAAACGATAAAGCACAAAAGCTTGCTTTGCAGCACTGCCTAGTCGAGGCTGTAAGTGCACTCCATTTGCAGCGCTTTGGAGTTCTTCCCTTCGGGAGCTCGTTAACAGCAGAAGAAACGGAGGGTGGCTGATGCAAACGTGAATTACTTCAAGGTGTCAAGTAAAAAAACATTAAACTCTAAGTTGTCAAGTAAAACGTCACCCAAATTTTAGGGTATTGGTGATAATTACCCATCAAATATTTATTATGCAACAGCTATGAGCTGCCACACGTTTTCATGGTGGCAGTGTCAAGTCTATCAATCGTACAAATAGTAGGTCAGTCAATCACATCATATTTATATATCTGTCGTCTTTTATTTTTCATTTTTTAAAGTATAGTTTTCTCAATTATTTGGGGGTTAAGAAATATGAATGAACACTTACTTTTTCTCGTACAATTATTTAACTAAGAGACAAGTAGTAGTGTTATCCAAAGTTTCAAATTCCTTACTTTTCACCATAATTCCATAAAAGTATGATGCATTATTTCTTTTATTGATAAGAATTAATTTACTTATAGGTGATTTACAAGACCTGTCATCTCTTCTCTCTCCAAAATTTCACCTTTCCTCTCTATCATTTCCGGAGTTAATTTTAGGACTTTAACTTTAAGTAAATTTATAAAAATAAAATAAAATTCTAAATAAGATTTATAACGAGAGCTCGTTAGCTCAGCTCAATAGAATTTGAGTCACACTAAAATTTAATAATTTTTACATTGACATGAATTATATGAAATAGATCTATAGCGCGTACTCGTCAGCTTAACCTAAAAAAACGAATTCAAAATCTTGAATTTTGATAATCTCCATCTCGAAGCGAATTCTAGTGCAATGAATCAATTTTTAAATCTTCAAATTTTAATCTTACACACCCTTAAAGAAAATCTGCAACGAAGGCCCACTTGCTCATCTCCAAAAAATATATAAATTATCAATATAAAAGTCTTCACGGGTAAATTCAGCAATTGATGCTGATCAGGGTTAAGAAACACTTAAATCACGATGATGATATCTTTAAATCCCACAAAGAGTCATCTGTGCTAGCATATCTTGCCTATTGACCTGCCATATCAAATCTGTCCTTCAAAATCTTTTAAAATTCTACTATCGTTATCTTACTATAACGAAATATCGAATTTCGATCCAAAAGTAGAAGATCTACTTCAAATATCTCATCGCCCCAAAAACATATTTTCAATAAAATATCTGACCCAAAAATCACTGTTTACAATAAAATATTCACCTCAAAAATTGAAGCGGAAAACAATGGGTATCACAATATTCTAAAAGATATCATAAAATATTCAGATATTTCTGTCATAACAAATCATCCACAAAATCAAATCAAATCTAATCACCATAATAATCGCAAATATCACAAAATTCAAACCTGATTTGAATTTCAACCAAAAATAATTTATAAGATTGAAATATTTCTACGATTCCAGATCTACCATAAATCATCAAACTTAATCTCCCAAAAATATTCCGAAAATCTCAAAGATTTTCAACAATTTTTATCTCTGCAAAAAATCTAACTTTGCAGAGGATACTCTCGCAATAGTCTCAATCAAAACGGTTTGACAGCAAGAATGGAGAAAAACGATGCAGATCTATGGCGACGGACGAGGAATAGATACCCGCCAATGATGAATCTGTTGTTTAGAGATACAACGCCTCAAACAAACTCAAAAGCAAAGAAAGATCGAAACTTTCACGATGGACATAGCAATAGTTTCTAATGGCAATTGAACGACAGAGAGGAACAAATTTTCATAAACAAGACAAATGGAAGAGGGAACAGTTTTTTCCATTTTTTTCCTTTTCTTTTTCTCAAAAAATTGTAATTTTCTGAAAAAATTACACAAACCTTGTTCGATGCGGAAGGACTGAAGAGAATCTGTTTTAGCACACTTGAACACATGAACTTTTGAAACCAAAGCTCTGATACCACTAGTTAGAAATCGAATGATAACTAGAAAAAGAAAAATTAGATATGAGACACTAGATTTACGTAGAAAAACCCTTTCGAAAAAAAAACCAACGGGTAGAGAAATAAATCTAATATGAAAATTACAATACAACCGCAAGTTTTGCGATTTTAACTTACATGAATTTATAGAGAAAACAAAACTCTAAATGATATATACAATACGAATCCAGTAACATGATATAATAAATTTTGGATTACACCAAAATCTAACCACCTCAGTCCAAAAAAAAAGGAAGTGTTGGGATAAGAGAATATTATGGATTATGACCATGTTGATGAAGAAGATCCGTTTGAAATTGTGTTCGTCAAACTTAGATTGGATCCAAGAATCGCAGTTGAAAACCAAAGGGGTGGAAGACAAGCCGTCAAGAGTGAATGTTTTAAGAAACATCTCCAGGCGTTCCTGATTCTCCACATCCACAGCCCCAATTGGTCCAAAGTTTGAGGGCACTTCAACGCTTGCCTCGTATCTTACTTCGTCTTTATCTCCACTTTCCCTTAGTGCATAGCTTTGGATTGCTTCCTTTTGAGTTCCATCTTCAAATCAAATAGGAAATGTTTTGTTAAATAAGAAGTGTTACCATGGTTTGTTGGAACGAGGAAGAAGGATTTTTGGAGAGGGAAAAATAAAGAGAGAAGAGAACTAGATAAAATTTTTTTTTAATTGCTTTGACTATTTACTTAATACAAAAATGTCTACGCTCCTATCCTATTTATAAGACTATTTGGTACATGTATATCACAATACATGAACCACCTATTTAATATAATACATGTATTAGTATTAGTACATAATGAATCACCTAGTTGTTGATAAAAGAACCCAAATACTGTAATACCCCGATACCATTTATCTTGGATAGGCGATGTAATTAAATTTTGGGTGCTAATTATATATGACGTTGCATATTAATAATTGTTATTATGATGAGTATTTATGGGAATAAATTGGAGAAGTTGGGAGAAAATAAATAAATGGGCATTAATTAGATAAATAAATATATATATATATAGGATTAAAATTTAGATTAGAACCGGTTCAAGCGAACCGGTTCCATCTAATTACTGAAGGCCATTGGCCTTCAGTTTTTCGAAGAAGGGAGGGGGAAGAGGGAGCAGGGGGTGAGCAACGAGAGGGGGGGTCCGAGGGAGCTCGCCGGCTAGCTCGGGCGCGCTGGCTCAGGCGGCGCGGACTCCGGCAACGAGCGGGCTGCTGCGAGCGACGAGGAGTGGCAAGGTCGCAGCTAAGGGCGGAATCGGCGATCTCTCCGCGGGCTACGTTTCCGGCGACGGTCGAGGTACGATTTGGGCAAATCTCTTCTCTTTTGTGTTTCTATTTGATTGGTCATGTCTGGGGACGTGGATTGAAGAACAAATCGGTGGTTTCTTCATTCGGCAGTGACGAGTTCGTGGCGGACAGCGAACTCCGATGAGCGAGGTTGATGAACCGCGAACCAGCTGTGTCCGAACCGAGTCTGGACGGTTTGGACCGTAGCATTGTCGGCAACCCAAACAATAGCATTGTCGGCAACCCAGACAATACGTTAACTCCTCCAGCATGGGATCACACTCTGCAATAAAATGCAGAGTGGGGTTCGTCCAGGAGGTTGGCAGGAATTGATGAACCTGTGTTGGCTGGGAGTTATGAGTTGGTCGATAAAAATCTGTTTATAAATGGGCAGACTGTAGTGGATGGTGAAGGAAAAAGAGCATTCCTTCGTGGGTTGCACAAATAGAGGAGAAAAAGTAGAGTTACAAGGAGAGTCTGGCAATTGAAGACCAAAATTCTCCTGCTCTCTGGTCTCTTGGAAATTTTGAGTGCTTCAGGTAATGAAAACGTTTTGCATTAGTTTATGGCATTTTAGCCCCTGTCGTTACTGTTTTAAAGATTTCATAAACAAAAAGGATTTACAGAGGTTGTGTTAGATTTCTGGGTTTGACTCTTCTGTTTAATTTCTGAAGTGGTTGGAATTAATTATTTGTTGGTGAAGCTCTTGGTTTATTTACAAAAGTCTCAAGTGATATGCATTGTCAATGGTATTGGCTGTTTGATGGATGAATGTTCTCTGTTGGTTAAGCTTGGCTTGGTGATTTCATTTGGGCATGTTATTACGTTGGTATTTCATTGAGTGATAGAGTTGTGAAGGAGAAAGCGATTTAAGTGTTGACTTGTCGGCTCTTGTGAGCTGGCAAGGGGCCCACAGGGTTTTATAACCCTAAAGCGGGAGAAGAAAAATAAAAAGGCAGCACCGAGGAGAGAGAAAAAAAACAGCAGAAAACGAGAGGGAAAACGCAGCGGAGAGCAGGTTCGAATTTTTGCCCCTGCAGCCTCGGATTTTCTCCATTTGCCGGCGTTTCAACCGTTGGATCGACGTAAAAATTGGACAGCGTGTTTATGACGTTCTGGGCAATATTCTGAACGGTGGAGATCGTGTTTTGAGAACTGTAAGTTCGTCTTGCAGATTATACACGAACAAGAGAAATCGGATTCTCTTGTTCGTTTTTGTTCCTCTCTTGATTCCATCTTGATAGGTGATGATTATGCTGTATTGAGACTTAGTTGTACCCATTATTATCGTTGATAGTGGAAGTTTTAAGCGGCCGAATCGGTCCCGTGGTTTTTACCCGATTTGGGGTTTTCCACGCTAAAATTGGTGTGCATCGTGTGATTGTTTTGCGTTGTTTGTCACTTGACTATTATTGCATCTGTGACATTTGTTTGTAATTCGAATTAGGTACGAAAGATTGGAAAAACCATATTCCGCATATTTGATTTAGGTGGTTTTTCTCAACGAAGTGGTATCAGAGCCAGGTTCTCGTTTCTGTGCCTATTCGAATCATGAAATGTAATACAAGTCGGATGGTTACTTTGAATGGATCTAATTATAATGTTTGGAAAGGAAAGATGGAAGATCTCCTTTATGTGAAAGACTATTATTTGCCAGTATTTGCCAAGGAGAAGCCGACCAATAAAACAGATGCAGAATGGGAATTATGTCATCGTCAGGTGTGCGGCTACATTCGGCAATGGGTAAATGATAATGTCCTCAACCATGTTAGTGAGGAAAAGAATGCACAGAGTATGTGGAATAAGCTTGAGGAGTTGTATGCTCGAAAGACGGGTAACAACAAATTGTATTTGATCAAGCAATTATTAGCGTTGAAGTATCAGAATGGGAAACCAATGACAGACCACTTGAATACATTTCAGGGGATTATAAATCAGTTGGCTAGAATGAAAATCAAGTTTGATGATGAGATTCAGGGTTTGTTACTTCTTGGTACTTTACCGGACTCGTGGGAGACATTCAG
This sequence comes from Begonia loranthoides, assembly GCA_022433065.1. Taxonomy (NCBI): domain Eukaryota; kingdom Viridiplantae; phylum Streptophyta; class Magnoliopsida; order Cucurbitales; family Begoniaceae; genus Begonia; species Begonia loranthoides. The sequence goes on from CM039481.1 coordinate 2,613,251, forward strand.
AATGTCGTTGTCCAACTCAGCCCCGGATGGTAAATTGACTATGGATGTAGTCAAGAGCAGTGTGTTGAATGAAGAGATGAGAAGAAAGTCAACGGGTTATTCTTCACAGTCAGATCTTGTAGTCACGGAAAACAGGGGGAAGAATCAAAGCAGAGGTCCGAAAGATAAAAGCAGAAGCGGCAGACATGCAAATTTTGAGTGTCATTACTGTGGTAAGAAGGGACACATAAAGCGATTTTGTCGAAAGTCCATTCGAGAAAATCCCAATGTTAAGGGCAATGAAAAGAAGACCGGTGAGGGTGATATAGACGAAAAGGTAGCCACAATCACCGATGAGTTCTTAATTGTCCATGATGAGGAAGCCATAAATCTCGCTTGTCAAGATCCTCATTGGGTAGTAGATTCGGGTGCTTCATACCATGTTACTTCTCAGCGTGATGTATTTTCTACCTACAGTGTTGGTGAGTTTGGTTATGTGAAGATGGAGAACAATGCAGAGTGCAGGATAGTAGGTATGGGTGATGTCTACATGGATACTGATGCCGGATGCCGATTGCGTTTGAAGAATGTGAGACATGTTCCTGATATCCATCTAAATTTGATCTCCACTGGTATACTTGATGATGAGGGATACCATAACCACTTTGGTGAAAGTAAATGGAAGCTTACTAAGGGGTCATTGGTGGTTGCCAGAGGAAAGAAACATAATTCTCTTTATTTGGTGCAGGCTACTTCTTATAGGGGAGAAGTGAATACAGTTGAGGACTCGTCTACTCAACTATGGCATATGAGGCTTGGACACATGTGTGAGAATGATATGCAAAAGCTTTCTCAGAAAAATATAGTTCCTGGTTTGAAGTTTACAAAGCCAGAGGTATGCACTCATTGTTTAGCTGGTAAACAACACAGGGTATCTTTTAGAAGCTTGCCTCCGTCGAGAAGACCAAATGTGTTAGATTTGGTACATACTGATATTTGTTCAATGGATACTATGAGTCTTGGTGGTGCTCGTTATTACATTACCTTTATTGATGATTATTCCAGAAAGGTATGGGCTTATACTTTGAAGACTAAAGATCAAGCTTTAAGTTTCTTCAAACTTTTTCAAGCGTCAGTTGAGAGGGAAACTGGCAAGAAATTGAAATGTGTTCACTCAGATAATGGTGGTGAATACAGAGGACCATTTGAGGAGTACTGTAGAACTCATGGGATTAAGTTTAGAAAAACAGAGCCAAAAACGCCTCAGCACAATGGAGTTGCAGAGAGGATGAACCGCATGATTAATGACAGGATCCATTGTATGCTCTCTCATGCAAAGCTGCCAAAACCTTATTGGGGGGAGGCAATGAGAGTAGCGGTTGACTTGATAAATCTTTCGCCTTCAGTTCCTTTGAATCATGATATACCTCAAAGGGTGTGGTCAGGGAAAGATGTTTCGTATGGGCACTTGAAAGTTTTTGGCTGCAAGGCATTTGTGCACATCCCTAGAGATGAGGGATCTAAACTTGACAGTGAAAGGAGGCAATGTATTTTCATTGGGTACAGTCATGAGGAGTCTGGGTACAGATTTTGTGATCCGATCAACAAGAAAGTTATCAAAAGTAGAGATGCAGTCTTTTTGGAAGACCAAACCATTGCAGACTTTGATGAGACAGAGAAGCCAGAGTCTAGTAGTGAAGAGCAAGTTGATGCAGGTATGGTTCGTCTACCTATAGTGCCTGACAGCAGAGATACACAGATAGATGATCCTATTCCAGTTGATAATGAATCAGTTGAAGAAAACCCAATAGAGCCACCGGTTGAGCCTCAGTTGAGTAGGTCCAACAGAGACAGAGAATCTTGCAGAAGATATTCTACCAGTGATTGTGTGTTACTCACTGAAGGGGGAGAACCAGAGGCTTATGATGAGGTTCTTTCGCATGAGAAGAAAAGCGAGTGGTTGTATACATTGCAAGATGAGTTAAATTCCTTGCATGAGAACAACACTTATGACATGTTGATGAAAACTTTGCCTCAAGAGATGTTTAAAACTTGCAGGCAGAGAGCGGGTTTGTTAGAGCCCACCTTTTGAGCCGAAGCGGGAGTTTGTTGACTTGTCGGCTCTTGTGAGCTGGCAAGGGGCCCATAGGGTTTTATAACCCTAAAGCGGGAGAAGAAAAATAAAAAGGCAGCACCGAGGAGAGAGAAAAAAAACAGCAGAAAACGAGGGGGAAAACGCAGCGGAGAGCAGGTTCGAATTTTTGCCCCTGCAGCCTCGGATTTTCTCCATTTACCGGTGTTTCAACCGTTGGATCGACGTAAAAATTGGACAGCGTGTTCGTGACGTTCTGGGCAACATTCTGAACGGTGGAGATCGTGTTTTGAGAACTGTAAGTTCATCTTGCAGATTATACACGAATAAGAGAAATCAGATTCTCTTGTTCATTTTTGTTCCTCTCTTGATTCCATCTTGATAGGTGATGATTATGCTGTATTGAGACTTAGTTGTACCCATTATTATCGTTGATAGTGGAAGTTTTAAGCGGCCGAATCGGTCTCGTGGTTTTTACCCGATTTGGGGTTTTCCACGCTAAAATTGGTGTGCATCGTGTGATTGTTTTGCGTTGTTTGTCACTTGACTATTATTGCATCTGCGACATTTGTTTGTGATTCGAATTAGGTACGAAAGATTGGAAAAACCATATTCCGCATATTTGATTTAGGTGGTTTTTTTCAACATTAAGTGTATTGGAATTATGATATGTCGTTAAGTAATGAATAAGGAATTTTGGTTTAGATGCCGTTAAGAGTAATGAGTTGTTGAAATAAAGTTTAGAGTTTGTGATTATTAACTAATTGGTTATTTAATTATCTCTGAAGGTATTGGAATGGAAGAACTTATATGCTGAATTTCTACAGACGTTAGGTAAGGAATTGGGAGGTTTTGGCCGTCAAAGCCTTACCCACAAGTTGATCTATGTGTGTGAATGTAGTTTTAGTTTTTGTTTCTCCTGTTAAGCATGTTCTCCTCTTAAGCATGATTTTAGAAACTGAAGATTAAAGCTATGATAAAGCAAAGCATGAATAATGGACAATTGACATATGAGTTTGATTTCTTTAATTCTTGTCATCTGTTCTTCAATGTGCAGATAGTGTTTGATGGTATTCCTTGTTGTCCTAAATTTAATTCAGTAACATATTTGAATATCTATGCTAGCTTAAAGCATGTGTAGTATCTAGATGATGTAATTTAATTGTCCAAAGCATTGAAATGCCTGAAATGCTTGATTTAGTTTATAATGCTGTTATTTCATGGTTCTGGTTAGAAACCTTCTGGTTTTAGTCGAATTATTGAGCCTATTTTGGTTGACTTTGTTAAGCATATTGTCATGAAACATTGTTTTTAGTTTTGCTCTTGTTATTAACTCATTGGTATGCTTCATTAGTTATATTTCGTCGTTAATTGTTTTCAATTCCAAAGCTTGTTCGTAGGATTTATTCTCCATACAGTTCACTATTAATTTCCATTTAGTTCACTATTATAATGCCATGAATTTACAAAGCATGTCTGTTAATCTGGTTTATGATAATGACTGGTAATAGCACGGTTAGTTAAACGCTGTCATTTCTTTCATTATGAGAAGCATGTAATGATCTTCGTTTCATTCGTTGTTTAATAGGATCACCTAATGTATTGCTATTGCTTATTATATATGTTTCGTTGTTTAGGAAAAAGTTAGGTTAAGTCCATGCTAATAGAAACCAAGTAGGAGGGTAAGCCTCGGAATGGTACCCACATGCATAAGTGAGGAAAAGAAATAAAACGAAATGTTCGGGATGGGCGGGATACGTCCACCACCGAAGAAACCCCCTGACGGGATACGTCAAGAGGGAAGAAACTTTAAAGGTGGGATACGCCTGAAAGAGAAAGAACTCCAAAGGCGGGATACGCCGGAGGAGAAAGAAAAGAACCCAGAAGGCGGGATACGTCTGAAAAAGGGAACGAATAGGGAATTGGGGTAGATGGGTAGTCCAGATCTAACCTAGCTACTAGGATACACCCTCACCAAGTCGGGAAAGGGACTAGTATGCACACAGGAGGTTAGAATCCGTACAGCTACGTCATCTCAAAAGACAACCTCCAATTTCCAGCTCAACGTATGAATTAAGAACGAACAAAATGAACGATGAAAACGAACGTAATAAAAGAATTTGGTTTGGGCGGCCCCCATTCCAAGAAAAACTAAAAAGAGAAATGCATATTTATTTTCCCCATCTCCTTACTGGGCGTAAGCTCACGTCCTTACTTGTGGTGTAGGTAACGAATGAATTATGCCAGTAATCAAGGAAGAAGACATTCCGGTGGAGCCTGCGGTTGGTCCGACAATGACGTTAGTAAAGTAGTAGTATGGTATGGTACGACAATATGAAGGAACAAATGTTAAGTTTCAGTTTGTGTTTTATTTGAATAATTGGACTATGTAAGTTTTATAATCTTGAATTTGAATAATGTTTTAATAAGTCGTTTCATGATATAAATTTCCATTCGGAAAAGTAGTTTTCTCTTTTAATTATGCTTCCGCAATTTTTATGAATAATTTCTTTTAAGAATGAAAAATGAAAGAATGATTTTATTAACGATTCCGATTTTTATGCACTCTGATAACCTCAGTTTATTAGAAATGATTTTAATTAAGAATAATAAGCTTTTAAAACGGTTTAAGAAATCTGGGTCGTTACAAATACGCAGCGGAATAAAAATACATTTTTTTCTCTCTTTGTGTAATCAAATAGGCAAAGCAAACCAACAAAAACAATGAGATCAACAATACCAATTTTTAGCGTGGAAAACCCTAAATTGGGTAAAAACCACGGGACCCGATTAGGCCGCTTAAAACTTCCACAATCAACAATAATAATGGGTACACCGAAATCTCTCTAGTTCAACAAACTAGAGGCATACAATAATCATCAAGATTAAACACACCAATCTTGAAAGATAACAAAACCGTAAGAGAGGATAAACCTATGGTTACCAAAAGTGCAGTCCCGTTTTTACCCTAGCCTGCCGCCTTGGAGAACTCAAACAACGATCTTCACCGTTCAGAATATACTCCTTGATGTCGCAAACCTACTGTCCAAATTTCAAGGTGATCCAACGGTTGATTCTTGAGAAACCGCGATTCTCGTATGACTGCCCTGAAAAATCCGAAAAACTATTTTTGGCTTCCTTCTCTCTCTCTAAGTTTTGTCTCTCTATCTAGGGTTTCATTAAAACCCCCTTTTATACTCAACCCACGAAATATGGGCCGAGCCCAACACTAGTTATATAAACTATCGATCAATGACTCATTCAAGTACATGAATTAATGTACCATTGCATATATGAATGAGGACCTTCTAGATAACTCTTCACAAATAGATAAATTTTAACCAAAAACATATTAAAGACATACATTAACAAAGATACTTATTCAAATGATGCATTAACCAAAAGACACACAATTGAATAGGTTAATTGAATTAAGTTTATATTTCAACATCCTCCCTTAAACTTAATTTCTTCTAACTTCTAGCATCATTCTTAATTTGCTGAAAGTTAAAACAACATATTATAATTTATATATATTAAATTGATCTTATTCCATTTTCGTTTTAAAGTTCGACTCGTTTAAAATGCCAACCGAAATTATTTCTTTAGCCAAAATAATTTATCAAACCCTTCCGAAAACAAAAATTTTAGCTCGGAAAAAATCCAATTTGATCATTTTACGAAAAAACGTACATATTACCACTACGCGACAAAACAGGTCAACTCTTCTACATTTGATCGAAATTTGCAAAAAATTTACACGTGGCTTTTTTAAATCTCAGATTTTACAGATAGGGCACTGGTGACATGTCCTCGGGTTTCAAGCCCCAGAAGTCGAAATGGAGATGAGACAGTAATGATGCGTCATTGGGTTTCGAGCCTCATAATCTGGTCGGGTTTTAATGACACAAATCAGAAGGTTGTTAGTTGCTGAATTTTGCCATCCTAATACCGTTTCATTTGTCATGTGGGGTGAGGCTCGTAACTCCACTCATTGACAACCTTCGTTAATTTGGAACATGATGGTAGATAGTTGAGGAGCAATCCGTCGCAGACAATCTTATCTGTTTTATTTGATCGTACAAATTGTGTCGTCGTGGAGTTTGCCGTGGGAAAATCGGGTGATGTGCTGGATCTCTGGATTGCCATCATTGTACTTCATCTGCCTCATGAGGCGTTGTTCGGATACGGTTGCCGCTTTTCTATGATGAGTGTCGGAGGGTTCCTTGAGTGACCATCTTTTTTACCTGATGACGTTTATACACGAAAAAAGATGTTGGCATATTTTGTGATAGGGTTGTCTATGTATAAGCTGGTTTTGATGACGCCATATCGAGGGTCATGGGCTGGTTTAAATAAAATGATAAAAATATTTTAAATAATTTAAAATTCATGTACAGTAAATGAGAAGCATAAAAATAATTTTAAAAAAGATGAAAAAAAAATTTTTTTAGCATGTATTTAATTTAGTATAGATTTTCTTACTAAGTTTGTCACTCACCTCTTAAACTTTATTTTTTCCCAAATTAATGTGTAAGATCTGAGCAGGTACTTTTGGGGTTGTCGTAAGGCATTGCTAAAGTCCCTTTGGTGGTGCTTCGACCTTCTCTTGGATAAGAGGAGATTTTTCGGTTCAATCTTTTTGGCTCTAATACGTTTGAGATTTGTTGTTTGATTTAATTCCTATACAGTATTTTTTTATTTATTATTATATTATCTCATGTTTTCCTGATCAATTTGTATATTGTGATTTGAGTTTTGAATTTAATTTCATATTAAAATTTTTGCTTTTCTATAGTCTTAGACTAGGTGATTAGATTTCTTTCGAGGATTCTGAAAATGTTTTGAGGTAGTGACATTTGTTCCCTCGTATTCATGAATTTGCCACGTGAAAAAGGATGGAAAGTTATATATTAGATGAAGAATGATAATATCTTCGTATTATATTTTAATTTTCTACTTTGGATAATCGTACAAAAACCAGGTCAATCGCCCCCTCATGAATCTTTAATTTTACTTGCACATATTTTTCATATATGTGTCGTCTTTTAATATGTTTTTTGGTCAACGTAGAGTAGAATGTATGTTTGACTTTAGTTTTAATTTTTAATTTTAAAATAGTTACTATATCCATTTTAATACTAAATTTAACAAAAATATCAGCAAACTAGTACACCTGTTATCTCTTCTCTCTCTCAAGATTTCACCTTATCTCTCCTCAGCCCCCCCAACATTCTTTGTTGTGCTCGTCCATGCCAATTTTGGGAGAAAATATAAGCTATGAATTTGAAAATTTTCATCACAGTTGGGCATTTCTTCTTTCTTTTAATCAATCATTGTGATTGTATTTTAATGAGTCCAATAATCATGCAAAAAAGGGTTTCAAATTGGTAGTGTTATTGATCCAGTAATCACACAACCAATGAAGTTAAAGCTGCATTCTTCAGATAGAAATGCTGTAAGGAACGCCCTTATTTGTAACTCCAGGTCCTGAAAATGGCTTCAACAGCTCGTATGGAACAACCCCAGCTCCATGTCTATTTCTCAAATTTGGATCCGCATTCCTCAGATCTACTGTCGCTTCCAATTCCATCAACTTCCCACAGAATTTTTCATAGGCTGCCTTTATAACCGGGTCATATCCCCACGACGGCTCCATGAACTTTCCGATGTATTCTTCGTCTGGGGAATGGCCGGACAAAGTGTCTAACACCGCCATTACTTTGGTGGCCTGAATTTGTGAAGGAAAGCACTCGAGCAGAGCTCCTTCCGGAGTTTTCATGAAGTTTTTCCAGAACTCCGACTTTGGATCTTCCGACGGCATGTTGATTCTGGCTATGGTTGGCCGGTTAGGGAAGTACGCCCCATATGCATATTGCCCAAAGTTTACAGCTGCGTGATGCCCGGAAGTTACCCAGACGATGGTCGTGATGATTTTGATGAGATCTTCGGGGGTGTTGAGAGCTGGCCACCATGGTTCGTCCTTTTTGTCTGCGTGGCCTACTGTTCTGATCTCTGTCCACCATGCTTGAAGCTCTTCGTCGGATTTGACCATATTTGCTTCTGGGTAGTAATGGTTGACATAGTCCGATACCCATTCTTTAAGACAATCCCATAGGATAAGACCATCATTGGCGAAAGGGTAGTCTTTGATCGTTAGCTTCAAGCCGTGTGGTTCATTTGGATCTTCTACGGCCATTCCTCTACGCAGTAGAAATGAAAAATACAAAAAAAAAAAACAACATGATCAATGAGTTAAATTACTGGCTCATTTCGAAATATGCAATCCAGAAGGAACGATGAATAAAAAACTGAAGATCTTAGCTTCTTCGAGATAACCTGTTAATTAGATCGGCAGGCAAGCCCTCCTTATCGAACCGCCACACCAAATCGTATCCAACTGAACTGAGTTCTAGGGAGTATTTTCCAGGCGAGAATGAGCTCTCAATTATCCCACCTCCATTAATTAGCAACGATCTAGCTAAACCGTTGATTTCCATGGTGTAACGGAGATGAGGGTGCAATAGCCTATAGATTGGATGCATTGCACTTAGCTGCCGGTGGGTTGCAATTATATAAGGCTCTGTACAACAATGGGTTCTCAGCCTGAAAAATCCAAAAAAAAACTCCCATGAGAATCAAGCCAATCAATTAGAATTTCACATGAAATTCGCTTTATAGCCACATATTTGTATGTTACCAGTGGTTAACAAGCTGATGATAGCCAGCATCGTGAGCTAGAAACTGAGCCTTGGCCAGCCTCCAGAGCCAGACGCCAGTAGCATTCCAAGAAGGTCTATAAACTTCTTTCCACTGTGGCTTCCCATCCATGGGAGGGCAAGTTAGTTCGATGGCCAGTGGCCGTAATGTCTCTTCGGGAGTGAGGAAGAACAACGCCCTTGATCCATACAAGGTTGTTCCTTTGATCTCTCTAACTCTTTTCACATATGGCAGTAATAGATCGTTGTAATCTATAATGAACAACTTTTTCTGCTTTATCGCCTGCCATTAAAACCCAGAATTATGCAACAATTTTGGTTAAATTTTTACAGTGAACTGCTAAATGAATGGATATATAACAGCTTGTTTTGACAGATGGTTGTTTGTTTCTCACCTCTTCGACGGTCATGAAACCTCTAATCTCTTCCTCAATCATTTTGGAGGTGATTGCCGACTCTGGAGGACCGTAGATTTTCGGATCGAGTTTACTCTTCAACGGCCATTCCTGAACAAAAAAGTTACTTCTGAGTTCTATTCGAACCTATTAAAGATTGATTGATGACGATAAACATTATCTTTGTATTTTGCACTATGAAAAACTGGTGATCATACCGTGACCAATTGAATGCTGTACGGATTAAGGCCTGCTAAAGTTTGCCTACCAAACTCCTCATCCCTAAACCAAAAAAACTTGTCCCCTGCAAATTGAAAACATAACATTACCAGACAATTAACAGGTATTTGAATTGATCGAAGAAAAACCATTCAAAAGTTGGGTAATGTTCTTACTGTTCATAGTTTCAGGACGTGTAAAGCACAAGATATCCTCTCCAACATCAGTGACGGCATTAATAATCCTGGGGACGACATCCCTAAAGGAAAATTTGTTTTTAGGCAAGGCAAGGCCGTCGTCGAACAGTGAATCAATTGATTTGAAAAAAGGAAAGCCAAGGGTGGGGTTAATCATGGCTGTCTCAAGAGATGGCATCAAAGCATGCAGGACTTGGAAGAGTGTATTGACCGAGAATGACATTTCCTTCACCGCCGAAAACGATTCATCCCTTGGAACATATACAAGTAGAGCAGGCTCCTCCGCCGATGGATCTGCCATTTCAATTTTTCATTCATATTAATGGAGACAAAATCATAAAGAACTGAATAAAATTTGATCATTTCCTTCGTTTGCTACCTGTTTTGCAGTGAGGACGACCAGTTCTACATCTGCGTGGATAAGGGTGCTCTTTTCCACCAAGAACAGGCCTCCTTAGCTCCGGCGACTTGTCAGGATTTCCGAGATCATCGTAAACATCGTAATCATAAATTCTCTCGAAGCTCTTCCGCTCTCCTTTTCCATTTCCACGCAGAATCACCAGCTCTTCTTCCCTATACCTCGTCAGCCCCTTCGGCGTTTGCGACGGCAAGTACGACTGCTCAAATTCGCCAAACCCGAACAAAAATTTCAAATTCCCACTCCACCACCATTACCGGCATAAAATATTGCAACTCAAACACAAATTAGAGAGGGGCATCACCTGGTTAGTGAAGAAGACCCTCCTGTGATTAGGCTTGTCAAACTTGGATTGAAGCCATGAATTACAGCTGAAGAGAATAGGATCGGAAGAGCTTGAATGAAGGAAAACGTCCTTGAGGAACATCTCCTTATGATGCTCATTCTCAACGATTATCGCTCCTATCGGTCCGAAATTTGATGGCACTACGAAGCTAGCTTCGTATTTTATCTCTCGGTCTTCCTCGCTCGTCTTCCTCGCATACCCCTGTACCGGCGATCTCTCTTCTCCAGTTTCTTCATCAGCGCACAATTTCACAAATAAATTTTGCAATTTCAACGATCACCATATATAATTTTAATAATTTAAATTTAGCTTCTAATTTTAAAATCTAAATTCGTCTTATTTATTAATTTAAATAATTAAATAAAATATTAATGACCCCCACTCAATTATGATTGGTGTGAGAGACAGGTGGCAGCTAAATTATAATTGTTCCAGGTAAAAAAGAAATTTTGTTGAATGTTTGGTTGTGAGTCAAACTCCACAGTCTCCCCAAGATATATTGTTTATTTTGCATTTACAAAATTAACAGTAATAAAAGGAGTAATTATCAAAATATCCTATCAAAGTATGAGTTGGGGTAAACAATTTTCTTACTAAATAAAACACTCAAATATAAAAAATAATAATTTCTCTTTCAAGTTTAAACGGGGCTTAAACTTGATCAATACTAAATATTGACTTGGCCCAGCATGAACTTTTGTGGAAGACAAGTTATTTTTCGTTGGAGTTTTCAAAACCGTTCACCTTACATTAGAATTTCTTTGAAGATAGAGATTGTTAGAGTTCAGTGTTCTGGATTCGTTTTGTGATAGGCCGAGAAGCCTGCATTTGATCTCTCATGTGAAATTTGTGTCAATGTGGAGATTGTTAGAATTCTGAGTAACCCAAATTCTAGTTGGACAAAATCATGTCCCTATTCTTGTTTTATTTTTTGTTAAAAATTTAACATGACTTACCTTTGGGACAGATTTGTCCAAATTTACTTTTCTTTGTGGAAGGTAATCATGCATGGCAAAAACGAGTATTTTTTGCCATAAAAAAAGTGTTTTTCGTCACAAAAATAATATTTTAAGATAAGTATTCACGGCAAAAAAAATATTTTTTATCACAAAAGTTAAATATCTAGAGTATTTTTATATTTTTAATAAAAAAATTAACAATAATATTTTATTTATTAAAAATCCCATAATTCAAAGGAAGATTTGTTAATTACCCCAACCAAATTACAAAAGCAAGATATGTGCTTTGGTTTCTTCTCTTTCTTCATTACAATAAAATTTACTCGTGAAGAAGGAGACAACATTAATGTCGGTTCTAATATATATATATATATATATATATATATATATTATTACCCCGTTGTTATTTATGGATTGAGGACAGAAATCAAACTATATTAGGGTTTTTAAAAATTACTTCCAAACAGAAAAATAATCAGTTTAGTCTCACACGAGTGGGAAAACCCATCTTCAAAAGCATGATCTTGGGGTAAAGTAAGAGACTTACTTGGATCAAGATCGGCGCTAACGAGCTCAAAAAGAAGACTTTTGCCGAACAAATCTGTAAGATCATCCAGCCCTCGATCTATGCCGAGATCGAGGCTGCCGAGGGTCACTTTCACTGTCAGCACTGCCTCAACGGCACTGGATTTCTCTGCTACACTAGCCATGGCTTTCACCTTCGTAGAAACCGAACGAACCCCTCCAGTTTTCTGGGTTTTCGAGCCGTGATTTTCGTTCCTTCGGAAGGGAAGCTTTGAAACGCCTCCATTTCCGAGCAGAATTGGAGGTTTTAGCATAAAAAGTTTATCCAGTGGGCTTGCCTGACGCCCTCGTGTTGTCGTCGCCATCATCATCATCATCTCCTCCCTTAAAGTTTGATCTGTTTTTTTCTGCAGTACTGTACAATTTTAGATGGAGGAGCAATGTTTTTATAGAGAGGAAGAAGAAGCTTGGTGTTTCATTTTTCATCTGTTCGTCCACGTTTCAAACGTACGGATGGAATAAAGGAATTGCAATGCTATGTTCCTCTTAATATCTTGGTTTTATTACTATTTCTTGAGCTGTATACATCTTGTATGCTTATAGACTTGAGGCTCAAATAACTTGGGCCATTTACTTTGGATTTTAAGAAATAACCTAATTCAATTCTTTTTCACAAAACTAAAATATAAGTTAATGATCTTAATATAATTAAAAAAAAATTTACAATTTCTTTATCATTACAACTCAAGAAAATCAAGGTTGCATCTGGTCTGATGACCATATCACGACTAAGAGGTATGCCTAACATAAATACTGAGTCTAATGATCAAATCCTAGGAGATGACCCGATCGGGCAGTTTAAGAGTTGGTTTGTAGCAGAAAACTTAATCAAAGTCAATAGCCCATAAAAAATGAGTCAAAATCCACGTAGTGATTAATATCAAAATAATGCGATAAGTTATAAAAATACTATGCGAGAATACAATCATCAAGCAAGAATTAGAGTATTTTACATGTTCAAAGTAAAACATTTCACCAATGATTAAAAACACTTGAAGAGATGTCAAAAAGAAAATTGGGTTTCAGTCCAACTTTGAATTAACTACTACTCTCGACTACCTCGAATCTTACCTAGGAAGGAGGAGGTTGTTTGGAATAAGTGACTAACTCAGTAGAAAACTTATAATATAATGCATAAAAAAATGGATTTTATCTTTTCATTTTAAAATCATGATGTATTTAATATGTCATGCATAATTTTCAAATCCTTTGAAAGTTCTTAGTCATTTCAAACAGACTCCACGTACCATCGATGAAGAAATATTCAAAATCTTGTTATATACATAGGAAGCTATAGCAAAATAAGCATTCATTGCTTTTATGTTTTGAAAATAGCCTTAGTGAAAAAAGAAGTCACTCAATAACCATCGACACACAAATTGCCCACAAGGCACATAGATAATGACGGCAATATAAAAACCATACAATGACACATGAGTCAAAAAGAAGTGTGATGGATATCTAAATATCATATAATTTTACATGAGTTAGAAAGATATATGACAACCATCTGAAGACAATATCAACATATAATGATCGTTTAAACAAAACATAACTAGGGAAGGTTTAGGGATTCAAAACCTAAGGAAACATTATTACCGTCTTATTACCCATTTTGAGTCATATAAACAAAATGCTTTCACGCAATAGAAGGTGTACTAGGATAACCTTAAATTGTTTTAATACCAAGACTATCCAAAACAATAGAAGAATTCATCCATCATTGAATAGATACAATACACATAAAGTAAACATAAAAAGCATTCATACATATGGTATAAAAACATATATTCTTTTAAACAGACCATGTCAGGTTTTCCTATATGATAGTTCACAAAATATGGGTTTTGGAGACCATGATGCAATGCAAAATAGTGTAAAATTCCTACCTTAATCACGACTGATGTTCTTATCAACAAGAGCAACTACCTCAATTGTTGACTCAAAATCGTCTGAACCTATAATAGAATCAGTATCAGAAATCCATATCCAAACTCAATGGGAAAAATAGATGATAGATCTTATATCGAAACTAAGAACTCAAATAAAAAAGAAACGATATATGGTTGCGAACTTCACTGGGACGCATAGTGTTAAGATGACAAAATTTTCCCCTTAAGGGCTACTGCTGGAGGTGTTCAAAAACTGATTAGGACCAAAGAACTAAACTGAACCAATTGGTTTCGATCCAATTTAAATAAGTTTTTAAGCTATAGGAACCGAAATTCTATTATACTTTTCAAGAATTGAAAATTTTGGTTCGACTTTCTATTCTAAAATCTAGGAATTGAACCAAACAGAAAAAGCCGATCAAAATAAAATGCACTTAAAAAATTATTTGAATATAAAGTAAATATTAAGAAACTCTGAAACAATTCAGAGTTCCCAGTCTTGTTCTTTCGGTCGCCAACCTCGTCTAAAAATGTCCACTGCATCTCATCCACAAAAACTACAAAGATGGCAGATTCAAAGTCTGAGGTTTTTCGGTTGAACAACTCATCCACAAAAACTACAAAAATGGCAGATTCAAAGTTTGAGGTTTTTCAGTCGAACAACTCGTCTGCATCCTCAACCGCGTAGCGTCCGAAAAACCACGGTGAAGCTCCAGAAGCAAACTCCCTTAAAATCAGTCGCGTTCCTCTACCGCTATTCTCGACCGCAATGCGACCGAAAGACCAAATCACATATTAGGTCACATCTTTTGTTCGCAACTTCGACCAAGACACTCTCCATTACTTTCCTTTAATTTCTATGTCCCCAATATGATGTGTTTTCACTATATTGACTTCAGTAAACTTGTTAGCACATTTAAATACCTGTTATGAGGGTATTTTCAATAAATACGGGTATTGTGGCAGCCCGCCCTGTGAAGGCCAAAAAAAGCCCAGGTGTGGGTTCGACCCATATCAGTGAGGGTGCACAATCCCCCATCACTTGGGAGAGTAGAAAATACATTGTTTATAAGCATGGTTCCCCTCTCTACCGAGTACAATGCATTTTGGGCTAACCCCAAGAATAAACTCGTGTGGGCTTCAGCCCAAGCGGACAATATTGTACTGTGAACACCGGGGAACGTTACAAGTATAAATATAATGAATAAAAACATTAAGTACATTATCAATACAGCACAATAACCAAATTATTATTTTCACAAAAATAATTATCACCACGTTATCATCAAAATAAACTTAGCCTAATAAAAATGTTAATAATCTCCCATTTTTTGATGTTGACAAAATCTTATAAGCTGATTATACCTAAAACTAAGCATGTGCATATATTTTGTATATTAGATTTCTTCCCTTTAAGTGATGCAATATATCAGTATTAAATCCATGCAAACATGCTATACCAATTCATTAATATCTTCTCCCCCTTAAACAACTTATATATAACTTCTCCCAAATTCACAAAATATATATAACCATTATATATCATTCTCCCCCTTTTTATCATAATCAAAAAACAATTCATGGGAAAGGAAGTCTAAAACAATCAAAGATTATCAAACAAAATCATTCATCCTTAAAAAAATTCTCCCCCTTTATAAAAGAATTTTTACCAAAGGTAAACAATGGAGAGAATATATAAACATTCAATTATATTTATGTGCTAAAAGATAAAATACCAAAGTAATACAACCACAATCAAAAGTCATCCAATCAAAAATAGTCTCTCTTTTTGTCATTACGCATATAAACTCATTTGAGAGAATTTAGCATTCAATGTAATTCTGAAACCAATTGGCAATTTTTAAGATTGATACCAATTATAGATTAAAAATTTAAGACCAAAACAATCTTTCAATGAGAGATATCAAGTTAAAAGTCAAGATCTCAATTCAAATGATCTCTCCCCCTATGTTAATCAAATAAGCAAACTATTGGGGATATCACAATTTAAAACTTTTGCTCTCCCCTTTAGAGCACTAAATGCAATTTAAAAAATAAATTATACATTTCTCCCCCTATAAACTTATCAATATGCATATAAGAGGGAAACTACAAAAACACGAACCATCCAATTTCAAATACAAAAGAAATACCAATTATCAAAACAAAATAAGTTTAATGATACCAATTGTTGAAATGATACCATTGTCGAAATTTAAAACAAAAACAATGATTGATATCAATTGAAAGATTTCAAATCAATAGAAAATTATTGATACAAATTGAAAATCAATAACAAAAATTCTTCCTCCTTTAAGTCAAAAATCAAAATATTTGGGAAAATCAAAGTTAAATCCAAAGCGGAAGCACAATCAAAATTAAAAACTGACCATTTCAAAACAAATCAATAATCTCTATACAATTCTATTTTCTCTCTCTATATCATTAACCAATTTCAATCCAAGGGAGATATACAATTTATTAAAATTGAACATCCAACAATTCAATATATGTAGTCTAGAGATCCAATTGTTGGAACACTAGAATATAAAAAAAAAAAAATTAATCAAATCTATGATACCAAAAATTAAATCTATCAAGGATTCTAAAAATATTCAACATATGTCCAAACAATCAATTCAATCAAACTTAAGAATCAAAAAGGCAAATTAGATCAATCCAAGTAGATACCAAAAATTGTGTACCTCCACCAAATTTCTTTCTGTGTTTAATGTATTGGAGGCACATTCTTGAAGCTTCTCCCATTTGTATTTTGGATGCTCAACCATCCAAATCCATTAAACTCCTTGAGAGAACCTCCAACCTACAACACAATTAAGTAGATTTCTTTGGTACCCAAACCTTTTTGGATTCATTCATTAGAGGTTTGGTTCCATTAGGAACCCATGTAAGTTTAGAATTTAAACTATAAGACTTTGAATTTGCATTAAATTTCAAATGACAAATAAATTATTTATGCCCCATACAATTACATATATTACATGTAGTAGGGCTAACAAAGAAATTCGTAAAATTTTTCTTTTTAGCAAAAGGTTCATAGCCAATTCTGGTTTTATGAAATGTGACATTTTGCCTACCTAAGAGCATATTAAAATTTTTGCTACCATTGATGAATTTAAGCACAATATAATTTAAATCATCATTTTTAAATTTCAATTCACCAATATCAAATTCATGAGATTTAATTTTAGCATTCAAATAATCATTCATGTTTTTTAATTCTACAATTTGATTTTCAAGAGATTTATTCAAAATAGCATACTTTTTTATCAAATTATTTTTCTCATTTTTCAGCAATTTATATCTATCTTTAAGCTCATTAAAACTCTCTAGCAATTCAATGAAAGCATCATTCTCGTTATTTGAATTACTAGAAGAATTATGTACCTTTTTCTCACTCGCCATGAAGCAAATGTGAGAGACTTTTTCAATCTCTAAAGAAGAGTTTTCCCTATCATCCCATGTGGCATTGAATGCTTTCCTCTTTGAGGCTTTAGGCTTCCTCCTTGCCTTGGGGCATTCGGTGGATAACTGACCGGGTTCTCCACATCCGTAGCAAACTAAGTCATTCTTCCATTTTTCCTTCTTCCTTTAAAGGCATTTGTTCAATTTCCGGGTGAGGATTTTCAAATCTTCATCGTCATCTTCCTCTTCGCTTTCTTCCTCGGAATCGTCTTTGGTGCTAGGGGAGGTTTTGAATGCAAGGGGCTTCGAAAGAATTCCCTTCTCCTTTTTCTCCTCCTCCATGTGATTCAAAAGGGTGATCTCGTGCGTCATTAGGGAACCGATGAGTTTCTCCATCTTCAAGGCCTTGAGATCACAAGTCTCTTGTATTGTCGTCACCTTTGGAAGTCATTTGCTTGGTAGACACCTAAGGATTTTCCTCACCAACTCTTCGTTGGGATATTCTCTACCAAAAACTTTCAAATCATTAGTCACGTTAGAAAATCGAGTAAATATAGAACTAATGGATTCATCTTTCTCAATGCAAAACAATTTATAGTCATGAATGAACATACTCAATTTGTTCTCTTTTACTTGGTTAGTGCCTTCATGCGTTATCTCAAGTATTTTCCATATATCAAAGGCGCTATCACAACTTTGAATTATATTAAATTCATCAACATTTAAAGCACAATATAAAATATTTATAGCTTAGCATTCAAACTCAATTTTCAAAAATCAACATTATTATATTCATCATCCAATTTTGGCACATTCAATCCATTTACAAGTTTATGCGGAATATAAGGTTCATTAATAACAACTCACCAAAGTTCAAAGTCAATAGATTGAATATAAATTTTTATCCTAGTCTTCTAATAATTATAGTTACTCCCACAAAAAAAAAAAAGAGGCATAAGGGCAGATTGCCCTTCATTATGCTTATTTATAGACATTATAATCTATATACTCAAAATATGCAATCAAGGATAGTCAAGCAATTCAACAAAACAAAAAAATATGCAAATAATAGAGTTTAACCAAAAATTAAAGCAATATGCACAATATATACTATATCACACAAAAAAATTTTAATACCCACTCTGATACCAATTATTGGATCGTACGCACGCCTATAGAGGGGGGGGGGGGGGGGTTACTATAGCGTTCTTATCTTTTTCGTGCGATAATTGATTTCTCTAAACTCTATGTGATTTACCGCATACAATTAAATAAACAATCACAAATATATGCAATAAAGAAAATAGTAAGGGAAAGAGAGTGTGCACAAGATTTGTTTACCCGGTTCGGCAACCCTCCTAAATCTGCACTCCAACATTTCACTTGGAGATCCACTAACCAATTGACTTACGAGTGTCAATTAAACCGTTACAATGATGACTATTAACGGGCGTCATCCTTTGACTATTTCAAGTCATCAACCTTTAACTATTACGGAGTGTCACCCTTTGATTGAACTTACGGGCATTCAATCATGTCGTTGACTATTTCAAGGTGTCACCCTTATATGACTAGTTAGTAGGACATCACCTTTTACAATTTTGTACAATAGTTTGGAAAAATAAACTCACAAACTAACTAATTCAAACTCTCTCAAATTGAATCTCAAGTTTGGGTTAGGGAGAGTAGGATTATAATGTTCTTAAATGTGTATAGAATTGAGTATTGATTTTGGCAGGGTTTCGCCTCAATTCTCAGTTTCGTGTATGGAGCTTGGAGTGCTTCTCTTGATTTGTAGAACTGCCCATTTTCGGTCGACCGAATCCAACAGTTGCAAATATTACCGTTGAAAATTCAACCGTTGGAAAATAGCCGTTATGCAGAACTGGACTTTTTCGGTTGCATAGCTCAACCGTTGGCTCGTCCGCATTGCGTCCAAAATAATTTTAAGTTATCAGTTTTGTTCTTTCAGTCACCAACCTCATTCGAAAATGTCAACCGCGTCTCGTCTACAAAAATTGCAAAAATGGCAGATTCAAAGTCTAAGGTTTTTCGGTCGAACAATTCGTTTGCATCCTTGAGCGCGTTGCGTCCGAAAAACCACGTTGAAGCTCCAGAAGCAAACTCCCTTAAAATCAGTCGCATTCTTTGACCGCTATTATTGACCGCAGTGCGACCGAAAGATCAAATCACAGATTAGGTCGCATCTTTTGTCCGCAGCTTCGACCAAGGCACTCTCGTTTGCTTTCCTTTAATTTCTAAGTCCCTAAGATGATGTGTTTTCACTACATAGACTTAGGTAAACTTGTTAGCACACTTAAATACCCGTTATGAGGATATTTTCAATCAATACAAATATAAATATAATGAATAAAAATATTAAGTACATTATCAATACAGCACAATAACCAATTTATTATTTTCATCAAAACAATCATAACTACATTATCATCAAAATAAACTTAGTCTAACAAAAAAAAAAATTCATTAAAAATAAATTATTGAATTAAGACATGGGACAAGTCCTCCATTCAAAATTAGGCTCAGGCTGAACACGAGGCACATTCCCAACTGCTTGAAAAAACAAATTGTAGAGAAAATCAATACTGTATTTTTAATAATTATGGTTAACTGTATTTTTAAAATAAGAAGAAAAAAAAAGAACAATAACTCTTAGATAACTAATTTATCAATTTTGATAGAATTATGATATTTAATTATTAATTTACATAAAATTTAAAGAGAAAAAGTATAAAATTATATTATGGAAACAAAGATGGTCTGGTCCCCACAAGATTTAATATATCCAGCGTGCAAAATTTAATCACTGTGTGTTACAAAAAAAATGTTACAAATGACAATGATTAATTAATTTAATCATTCAAAATCTATTACATTGATTTTAGTCATCCATTGTGGACCCACGCTCGACACAACTCGTCTTGATTGTTTCCTTGTTGGGACTGGGCTACTGCTGGCCCGGGCCCCGGCATATTTGGAAATTAGAATAAAGTGTGGGGTATTTTTGGGAACCACTCTTCAGAAACGTCAAGCTTCGAAGCCGTTTGTCAAAAGAAGATTGTATTATTATTGTATGTACTTCCTTCCCACTCAATTTAAATAATAAATATATTGTAACATCCCATTACTTGTTGCATTAATTGCCGTGTCCTTGTTTTCTTCTTAGATATTATTAGGCTAATGAGTGGTGAGGAAATAATTGAAATGTAACACAGGATATTGTTATTAGGACAATTAGGCTCTGTGTCACATTGCTTTAATACACTAAAAGAGCTTATTTTTAAATTTTAACTGCAGTAAATAAAAAAAAATATGTGTAATTAATAATTGACTCTTTCAAGTTGAGCTGCAAAATTCAAAAGTCAAATCTATTTAACGTGACCCATTTGACTTATTTGAACTGGAACGGAAACATGGAGTTCTTCCAAAATAGGGAAACAACTATCGAAACCAACACAACCTGCAAACATTGATGAACAACATTGTTCGAATCGATGCACCAACCAGACCATAAATCTAAAACTTTCCAGGCGTCTTCTTCAAGCAGATCTATTCCATTTTAATGGCGTTTCTTCATATGGAAATACTGTACGGAACTCCCTTCCCTGTAACTCCAGGCTCTGAGTATGGCTTCAGAAGCTCATACGGTATAATCCCAGCTCCGTATCTGTTTTTCAGCTCCGAGTTCGCATTCCTCTCATCAATTGTCGCTTCCATTTCATTCAACCTCCCGCAGAACCGCTCGTAAGAGGCTTTTATAAGGACATCATCGGCCCACGCCGGCTCAATGAACTTTCCGACGTACTCCTCGTCTGGTGAATGGCCGGACAAGGTGTCTACAATGACCATTCCTTTAGTTGCCTGAATCTCTGAAGGAAAGCATTGCAGAAGAGCTCCTTCTGGTCTTTTCATGAAGTTATTCCAGAATTCTTCGTTTGGCTCTTCGTCCGGCATGTTGATTCTGGCTATGGTGGGTCTGTTAGGAAAGTAACCGGCGTATTCGTATTGCCCGAAGTTCACGGCTGCATGATGGCCGGAGGCGACCCAGACGATGGTGGTGAGGATGCCGATCAGTTTGGTCGGAGAGTTGGGCTCCGGCCACCATGGCTCATCCTTTTTGTCCTCGTGGCCTACTGTTCGTATCTCCGTCCACCATGCTTGTAGCTCCACGTCGGACTGGACTGCACTCTCGTCGGAGTAGTAATGGTTGACATAATTGGTCACCCATTCTTTGAGGATGTCCCAAAGAAGAAGACCATCGTTAGCAAAAGGGTAGTCTTTAATCACTAGCTTTAAACCATGCGGTTCATTTGGATCTTCCACAGCAAGTCCTCTGGAAAAGAAATCATCTAGGTTTAAGTAAGAAGAATTAGAAGATCATAATTTTTTGTAACTTTTTTTGCTTTAATCCACCTGTTAATAAGATCTCCGGGCAAAGACTCAGTATTAAACTGCCAGAGCAAATCGTAGGCTACAGAGCTAATTTCTATGGAGTATTTTCCAGTCGAGAATACGCTCTCAATAAATCCACCGGCGTCGATGAGAAGAGCCCGAGCAAGAGCATTGATTTCCATAGTGTAACGGAAGTGGGGCTTCAACAGTCTGTAAATTGGATGCATTTCACTAAGTTGTCGATTTGCTGCAATAATGTAAGGCTCTGTACAACAGTGGGTTCTTAACCTGTAGAAACGACAAAACCAGGAAAATTTTAATTATTGTGTTGACCTGGTTTTATGGAGGTTGAAAACTCTCCATTAGTTTCGATCACTTACCAGTGGCTGACGAGCTGGTGAACACCAGAGTCATGGGCGAGAACATGAGCTTTGGCCATCCGCCATAGCCAGACTCCAGTCGCATAAGAAGACGGTCTGTAAACTGCGTTCCACAGAGGGTATTCGTCAAAGGGTGGTCGAGTTAGTTCAATGGCCACCGGCTTCAGTGTCTCGTCTGGAGTGAGGAAGAAGACAGTCCTCGATCCATACAGCGTTGTCCCTTCAAGTGCTCTTACCCTTTTCACATATGGCAGAAGTAGATCGTGATAATCCAAAATAAACAGTTTCTTCTCCCTCAGCGCCTGCAAAAATCACAGTTTGACTCATTTTTTCCGCCGGAAATTTCTATTGACGGCAGAATTTTCTTAGCTTTTCTCTCTCACCTCTTCAAAGCTCATGTAACCTCCGATCTCTTCCTCGACCATTTTAGCAGTGATGGATGATTCTGGAGGGCCGTATATTTCAGGATCTAGTTTGCTCTTCAATGGCCATTCCTGCATTACATTTTTCACGTCATCCCATATGGACTGACGAAAAAGTTGGTAAAAACAGTGGATGATTAAACATATTATACCCTGATTAACGCCAAGCAGTATGGATTGAGACCTGCAAGAGTTTGTCTAGCAAATTCTTCATCTCTAAACCAGAAGAACTTGTCCCCTGAAAATAATTACAGCAAGAAAAGAGTTGGCGATAGAAAAACCATACTAAGCAAAGGGATTCTCGAGAGAGAGGGAAAGTGTTCGTACTGTCCATGGTTGAAGGTCGTGAAAAAAGCATGACATCTAATCCGCTAGTGACGGAATTGACGAGTCTGGGAAGAACATTCTTAAAAGAAAATTTGTGCTTTGGAAGAGGAACGCCTTGTTCGAAGAGAGAATCGATGGAGCTGAAATATTCAAACCCTCGGTCTGGATTGACAACAGCTGACTCCAAAGTTGGGATAAGAGCATGAAGAACTTGGTAAACGGCATTGACCGAGAATGATATCCCCTTAATTGCTGAAAACTGTTCGTCCCTAGGCACATAAACCAACAAACTCCTCTGCTCACATAGTGGATCTGCGCTACCAAACAATTAAAAACTTTTAAGCCTCAATTTATAAAAATTTAAAAAAAATTGAAAAAAAAACACCTTTTTTACAACGTGGGCGACCAGTTCTACATCGTCTGGGATAAGGGTGTTTTTTACCACCCAGAACAGGTCTGGATGATGCCTCAGATTTGTCTGGATCTCCAAGATCATTGTAAACATCATAGTCATAAATTCTCTCGTAAAATTTCCTCTCGCCTTGCCCATCCCCTCGCAGTAGAATCAGCTCTTCTCCTCTGATTCTGACCAACCCACTCGGCGTTTGTGACGGCAAATACGACTGCTCATTTTCCACAAAGCTTCCATTAGCGATACTGGTTTAAACAATATACAGAAGGGTTTAAGTTCAGGGAGATGACCTTAGTTGTGAAGAAGACCCTCTTGTGAAGTTCTGTTTTAGCCTTCGATTCCACCCATGAATTGCAGCTGAAGTTGATGGCTTCTCCGCAGTAGGATTCGATCATAATGTCCTTGACGAACATCTCCTTCCGATGCTTACTCTCCACAAAGATTGCGCCTATAGGCCCGAAATCAGATGGCACTTCGAACTTTGCTTTGTATTTCACTTCCTCTTCACCTCCTGCCTTTCGAGCGTAGCTCTTGATCGTCTCCTTTTCTTGTCCGGTTTCTTCACGGCATTATCAGAGTTAATTAAGAAACTTAGTAGAATAGGATGATCAATTATGCCTCTCTCTTTCTCTCCCTACGCTTATCATATTCTTTTTTGTCTGTCTGTAACAGTTATTAAGAAAATGACGATGAATGTCTCTGCAAGTTAGTGCTTTTCGTAAAATAGTATGTTTATTTCGTTCGAGAAAATGAGAAAACCTTACTGGGATCAACTTCTGCACAGACAAGCTCCAACAGAAGACTTTTACCAAGCAAATCTGCAATAAAATCAATCCCTCCACCAACCCCTAGATCTTCCGTCAGCCATGAACCCAGCGTTTGCTTTACCGTAACTACTGTTGTAACACTGACCGTCTTCTTGGTGGCCATGATCGATCAAACTCAGCTCCCAGAATTTTTTATTTCTTAAAAAGAAAAGAAGACTGTGGAAAGGAAATAAGAGTATGGATAAGAAGAGAGAAATGGTGAGTTGCAGAGGCACGAGCAGTGTTTAATATAGACGAAGATCGAGATGGATCCAAGAAATCTGGTTGAAGAAGTCATTAAAACGTGGCATATTAAAAAAATAGTAATGATAATCTGTCTTTTTCAGTTCTTATTTTCATAGTTTTCATGGCTAATCCTCTCAATCAGAATCAAGATTTCATTGTATCTACGTTATAACGAGATCAGGGAAGCTCTGACTCTGTATCTGACTTTATAAATTCACCAAGCATTTATTTAAATTATTTTATTATTATCAATAAATAATTTTGTTTTTTTTTAATGAGTTGTCAAAATGTATTTTATTATTTTTCAATATTCTAATATTAAATTCAATAAAATAATATTATTAGTTTTTGACGGTTGGTACAACTTTATTTTTTAGTTTAGATTCAATATTTACTTATATAATACACCCTAATTTAATGTGTGATTATGATTTCATTGATGGAGTTTGAACCCCAAGAAAGCACTCACGAAAATAGTTTAATCATTATCGACACGAGATGAGTATGAGAATACACCCACATCTCAAATATTGAGTATAATCTAAAATATTATATTATAATTCTAGTCATTACCCTTACTAATAATTTAAATTACAACACAAAGAAACAAAAATAAATGGAAGTCCCTCAACACGAATGTCAATAGTCCTAACCGATCTTGTCTTTATCTGGAGAGGAGAGGTCATTGGAGTGAGTAATTAACTCAATAAGAAACTTATATTAAATGTAAAGCAATGTAAAATGTGTTTTACTTTTTCTCATCAAAACTTTGGTCTAGAGAAATGTGTATTCATTAATACCATTTTCAAAATATTTATTAACATTTTAAGGAAAATTGGTTTTGAAATCTCCTGATGAGATATCGATTAAAACATAGTTGTATACATAGACAACTAATGCCAAAATACTCTAGTTGTGTTTTTATACTGAAACCAGTCATAAGTGAAAATGGAAGATCACACAAAGACTCATCCGAACATACACATAGAAAGATGTCAATCGTCTACGAACATCACTTCATGAACCTGAAGGAAGAAATGACAGCAGTCTAAAAACCTAACAGCGTCCCCTTGGTTGCCGACGAGCAAGGCTCCTCAACTACATAAGTCGTACATAATAAAAAACACCTTGATCAAGGTACGAAAGAATGTGTCATCACCTCCCTATTATTCATTTTCGTAACATGCAAATAATCATCTTCACGCAACAAAATATGTATTGGTGTTAGGGTTCAGTGTGACCCGGATTCTAATTGAGTCAGGCCGGTTTGACCCACATTGGAGGTTTCCTAATTTCTGTAGGATTAGGGTTTCCAATTCTAGTATGACTAGGGTTTTCTTTATTCCTATATATATATATATATATGTTTGAGCCGTAAAACTCATTGTACCGATTTTTATTAGTGATTTCTCTCATCTGCTCTTGGTTTTTCTCGTCTTGTTCGTTATTTCAACAATTGGTATCAGAGCTAAGGTTGAGGTTCTCTATATCAATTTTTAACAATTGGTATCAGAGCGAAGTTGAAGGTTTCTAAATATCGAGATTTTTGATTTATCGGAGATGGAACAAGTTTGTGATTTTAGTTTTGGAAAAAGAAATTGAAAAAGAAAAAAGAAAAATTGTTGCTGCCCGCTGCCCGTTCTGCCCGAAGGAGGTTTTCCTGCCCGCGATTTTTCAACGGAAGAACTGCCCTGCCCTGTGCGTCTTCATCTCACCAGCAGCGACGAACAAACGAAGCCCTAACCGTCCTTCTTCCCAGCGACGAACGAAACGAAGAACAGAGTTGCGCGCCTCGATCGACTCTGTCCAGCGTCGAAGAACCGAGTCGTGCCCGATCCGAAGCACCCGCATCGCGTCGACGGTCGTCAGCCGTTCCGCAGCAACGAAGAACCAGCGCTGCGTCGCCGTCGGTCGTTCTGAAGAAGGAGCTGCGCCACCGTCGATCGGTTCTGAACAGAGAAGCAAAGAAAGCTCGCGCCACCGTCCGACGTTTCAGAACAGAGAGGAGAAACGCCGACCAGTTGTCCCACGCCGTCTTCCGTCGCCTGCCACCGACGCGGAAGAGCTATCCCGCGCCGACGCCAGTCAATTGCTGGAATTTCTCGCGACATTTTCTGTGCTCGATTTATCCACGGGTGTGAATCTGATATTTTGGGATTTTCGGGTTTTATTATTGGTCCCAAAGTTTTTTGATTGGGTTATTAGATTATTCTTGTAATATTTGGTGCGTGAATTTTTGGTGCAGATATTTGGTAGGATTTTTGGGAGAAAAATTTAATTTTTTAGGATAACTTCGATGAAATATGAAATTTCGATGTTTGATCGAAATACGAGGTTTCTGATATGGCAAGTAAAAATGCAGAATGTTCTTGCTCAGATGGAATTGGACAATACGTTATTGGGGTTCGATAATATGTCAGCATTTTGGACTGATGAGAAAAAATTTATGAGGGACAAAAAAGCGTTATCTGTGATTCGTCTTCATTTATCAAATGCAATTTTGGAGGATGTGTTGAAGGCGAAATCTACTGCTGAAATATGAACAAAGTTAAAAGAATTGTGCATGCATAAAACTCTGACGAGTAAGCTGCATTTGAAGCAGCGGTTATATTTTCATCATATGGGAGAAGGAACTTCGATTGAAAAACACTTGGCTGCATTTAAAGAAATTGTTTCGAATTTGAAAACAATGGAATGCAAATATGATGAGAAAGATTTGAGTTTGATTTTGTTATGTTCATTGCCTGCATCGTACAATATTTTATGGGATACCATTCTGTACAGTCAGGACACGTTGACTTTGAAAGAGGTCTACGATACTTTGCTTTCAAAAGAAAGGATGAAGCACCTTGTAGTTGGATCTGGAACTCAAGGATAAGGATTGATTACCCGGAGTAAAACATCAGAGAGGTCCGATAAAGTGAACAGTAACATAAAGGGTTCGAAAAGCAAATCAAAGTCCATGAATAGAAACAAAGTTTGTTTTTTCTGTTAGAAAAGGGGCATATTAAATCTGAGTGTTACAAATTGCAGAATAAAAGAAAAGAGGAAGCTAATCAAAAGGGAAAACAACTAGTGAATTCTGGTAAAACAATTGTCGTTGAAGAAAACGATTGTGAATCAGGAGGAGATCTTCTAGTAGTGTCTGACGGAAACTCAAAGCCATCAGAGGAGTGGATGCTGGATTCGCCCTATACGTTTCATATGTGTCTCCATAAAGATTGGTTGTCGACAAATGAGCTCGTGTTAAAAGGTGCAGTATTGATGGATAATAATTCATCGTGCAAAATAGTAGAGATTGGTTCGATCAGAATCAAGATGTATGATGGAGTTGTCAGAACACTTAGTGACGTGTGACATGTTCCTGATTTGAAGAGAAATTTGATCTCGTTGAGTACTCTTGATCTGAAAGGGTACAGGTACACCGGTGAAGGTGGAGTTTTGAAGATCAGCCGTGGTTCTCTTACTATGATGAAAGGGCAAAAAAAATCTGGAAATTTATATACTCTGCAGGGATCTACAGTTGTTGGGGATGCTGCAGTTAGTACTTCATTGTCAGATGAAGACCTTACCAGATTATAACATATGCGTATGTGGCATATGAGTGAAAATGGGATGAATGAGGTTAGAAGAAGAGAACTTTTGAATGAAAATACTAAATTATATCCACTCAGATCTTTAGGGTCCAGCATCGGTGCCTTCCAAGGGAGGGGCACATTATATGCTGACCATAACTGATGATTTTTTCAGAAAGCTTTGGGTGTTCTTTCTAAAGAAGAAAAGTGATGTATTCGCTACGTTCAAGGAGTGAAAAGCAGACAGGAAAACATGTAAAATATCTACGCATCGATAATGGGTTAGTGTTTTGTTCGGGAGAGTTCAACTCTTTCTGCAGGTCAAAGGGAATTATGAGGCATCTGATAGTCCAGGGTACTCCACAGAAAATGGAATGACAGAGCGAATGAATAGAACTTTAATGGAAAAGGTTCGGTGTATGATTTCAGATTCTGGTTTACCTAAGTCATTTTGGGCAGAAGCTGCTGCTACTGCTTGTTATATTGTGAATCATTCTCTGTCAAATACTCTTGATAAGAAAGATGCTAAAGAAGTTTGATCTGGTAATCATGTTGATTATTCAGGTTTGAGAGTATTTAGTTGTCCCGCGTATGCTCATGTTGATAATGGCAAGTTAGAGCCCAGATCATTGAAATGTATATTTCTTGGATACCAGCCTGGTATCAAGGGATATAAGTTATGGTGTCCTGAATCCAAGAAAGTCATATTGAGCAGAAATGTGGAATTTGATGAAGTTGCTATGCTTGGTAATCCATCTTCTAAAGGCTTGACAAATAAGACTAATCATCTATCTAGTAGCGAGGTTGAGATTGAAGTTGAATCAGGATCGATATCAGAGTCTTCAGGTCAGACCAGTTCAGATAATCAGGGTGATACCGTTTTCGCACAATCACCAGTATCAGCTTCGCCAGAGTATTCCATCTCCAAGAATAGACCAAGAAGAGAGATTAGACCTCCACAGAAATATGGTGAAGCAGATTTAGTTGCTTATGCTTTGAGTGTAGCTGAAAGCATTGATTCCAGTGAAAAACTGTCTACTTATTCAGAGGCCGTGAGTTCAGAAAATTCAGAGAAATGGATGATCGCCATGCAGGAGAAGATGAAGTCTCTTCGGAAGAACGACAGGTGAGACTTAGTTAAATTGCCAAAAGAAAAGAAAGTGGTTCGTTGGAAATGGGTGTTCAAGAAAAAGGAAGGTACACCAGGTGTTGAAGAAGACAGGTACAAAGTACGTTTGGTTGCTAAGGGGTACAGTCAAATTCCAAGTGTAGACTTCATTGATGTGTTTTCTCCAGTGGTTAAGCACAATTCGATTCGAGCTTTGCTGGGTATTGTGGCTATGCACAACTTTGAGCTTGAGCAGTTGGATGTGAAAACTGTCTTTTTACACGGAGAGCTTGAGGAAGACATCTATATGCAATAACCTGAAGGTTTTATAGTCTTTGGAAAAGAAGACTATGTTTGTTCTTTGAAGAAGTTCATTTTATGGTTTAAAATAGTCGCTTAGATAGTGGTATAAGAGATTCGATTCATTCATGTTTGCTCAAGATTTCAGAAAGAGCAATTATGACAGTTGTGTCTACATAAAGAACAGTTAGAATGAGTCAGTGATTTATCTGCTCTTATACGTCGATGATATATTAATCGCAACTAAAGATATTGAAGAAATCAGAAGGGTCAAAGCATAGCTGAGTAAATAGTTTGAGATGAAAGATTTGGGAGCAGCGAAAAAGATACTTGGTATGGAGATACATAGAGGTAGAAAATCTAGGAAATTGTACATAAGTCAAAGGGGGTACATTCAGAAAGTTCTCTACAGGTTTAACATGAATAAGTCTAAACCTGTTGGTACTCCTTTAGTAGCTCATTTCAGGCTTTCATCGGACTTATGTCTGCAATCAGATAATGAAATTAATTATATATCACGAGTTTCGTATTCTAGTGCAGTGGAATCTCTCATGTATGCTATGGTTTGCACGCGTCCAGGTTTATATTACGCAGTCAGTGCGGTTAGTAGGTACGAGACAAATCCATAAAAGGAACACTAGAGAGCTGTTCAGTGGATTCTTAGGTATCTGCGGGGAACTAGTGATGTTTATCTTCAATTTGGAAGTACTCGAGATCCTGTCATTGGATATGTTGATTTTAATTATGCGGGGGATATTGATAAGAGGAGATCTCTTACTGGATATGTCTTTACAGTTGGGGTTGCGCTATCAGTTTGAGAGCTACCTTACAGGATACCATTGCATTGTCTACTACAGAGACAGAATATATGGCTATTACAGAAGCTTGTAAAGAAGCTATATGGTTAAAAGGTTTGTTTGGTAAGCTCAGTGGAGATTTCCAGATTGCCACAGTATTTTGTGACAGTCAGAGTGCTATATTTCTCATTAAAGATCAGATGTTTCATGAGAGGACGAAACACATCGATATTCGTTATCATTTTGTTCGTGAAGTGGTTGCTCATGGTGATTTTGCAGTTAGTAAAATAAGTACTCATGATAATCCTGCTGATATGATGACGAAGACTTTGTCCACACCCAAGTTCAACATTGTTTGTGTTTGGTTGATATTAGCTGCTAATTTTTCCCTGAGGGGCATTTGTGGAAGAGGAGGTTTTCTAAAGTTATGAAGATATATTTATAGAGTGGAATTCGTGTCAAGGTGGAGATTGTTAGGGTTCAGTGTGACCCGGATTCTAATTGGGTTAGGCCGGTTTGGCCCACATTGGAGGTTTCTTAATTCCTGCAGGATTAGGGTTTCTAATTCCAGTATGACTAGAGTTTCCTTTATTCCTATAAATATATGCTTGAGCTGCAAAGCTCATTGTACCGATTTCTATTAGTGATTTCTCTCCTCTGCTCGTGGTTTTTTCCCGTCTTGGGTTTTTCACATAAATTCGGTCTCCACTGTTTTCTCTTTCTCTTTTCAAATCTCGTTTGTTATTTCAACAATTGGAATAGTTTCATAATGCTTTGACACTGAGATCGTCCAAAGCATCACAAATATTCATCCCCTAAATAAAAAGTCACCACCATAGAAAATATTATACACACTGAAATATACACATGTAAAATCCACATACATATAACATAAAATTGGACGTGTTGTCAAACAATCTCCATTGGTTTTCATGGCAGCCCACAAAAATACTGTTTTTGAGAATAGTGCAATGCAATGCAACTAAATATAAAAGCTCTCTCTCGGTGGCAGTCTTTCTTTTCACAAATGGAGCAGCAACTTTAGGCACCAATTCACAGTCTACAAAGTCATCCGAACCTATAGAAATTCAACCCAAAGAGTTCACAAACTAACACAAAGAAAATGACAATGAATGAGTCTCATATCGAGCTAGGAAACCTAAATCAAAAAATCAATATTGTGATTGCAAATATTGTCGGGCGCATGGCCCCTTGGAGGCAAGAACTTAACTCAAAAGTTTGAGTCGCTGCCAAGACACAAAAACAAAGTCTGCGAGATTTCACATTGTGCAGAAATTGTGCCCTTCCACGGAAGCTTGCTTCCTCGTGAAAGAAAAAGTGTCTCGTGCTCCAGCAGACAAATAAGTCTTGTGGAGACTCAACTCCCGTTGTCACTTGCGTGCGACACGTGCATCACTTAAGGCTCCCGCAGACATACATCAATCGCAAGAGCTTTCTCCATAGAAGCACATGTTTCTATAGATGTCTTTGCTTCTACGTACAAACGTGTCCTCCGTGAAAGCTTTTCCCCACCGAAACAAACTAGCATATGCAGAATCCAACAACTATGCTTCTAAGGCCTCGATTTTTTCAAGAGACACATGTGCCCGCTCAGACTGGTTATTTGAATTCAAAACTTACAATATCAATTTTCCTTCCACTGTTTCTCACGAAGTCGATAATCCTTCGAGAAGTTTCATAGACTTTTCCTTCATAGCTTCATCGTTTGATATGTGCACCAGAAGCACCCAAGAACAATCCCTGAATCAGTTTCTGAAAACAACTTTTTGAGTAAGTTATTTTTCCCTATATTTCTGTTTTCAAAAACTAAAAGAACAATTTTGTTCATCAAATAACATAATGGAATTGGACCTCTTTTTTTCTGAGACGACTCTTTCTTGCCGCTTCTCTGTTTTGAGCCAAACGTCTAGACGTCTGATATCAAACAAATAAACACAAGCTCTGTAAGCAAGAATAAACTGTACATTACAGCAAAATCTACGTATTATAAGAGGAGACCTTAGCATCGAGTTGCTTGTCTGATGTGGAACCAAATCCTTTCCTCTGATTCCTGTTTGGGTGATGAGAAAGTTGGTGAGCTTGAAAGAAAACATAAGGTAAAATTAGTAAGAAAGAAGAACAATGTTGTTGCTTCTTGCAATCTAATGCTTTTACACTTACAGCTTCGATGTAAGGAACTACTGCAGGCAGAGTATTAAGGTGGTCTCTGGTTGCACAAAACATCCTTTTCTTCCATTGATTTTGGAGTTTTAACAGATGGGTTTGTTGTTTCTGAAGTGATTTAAGGCTAGACTTCGAAAGTTTTTGTTGGGCTAGGCTCATATTTTGTGCGGCTGAGTGTAAAAGAGAGTTTTATGGTTAATGAAATCCTAGAGAGAGAGAAAACAAAACATAAATAGAAAAAAAAAATAGAAGAAAAGAGATTTCGGATTTTCAGAGTCAGTCAGACGAGAATTGCGTTTTCTCTAAAATCAACCGTTGGATCATCTTGAAATTTAAACTGTAGATTCACAACATCAAGAAACATATTCTGAACAGTGAAAATCGTCATCTGATTTTCTAAGACAATTTGTCATAGTAAAACCGAAACTATAGTTTAGTAACCTTACATTTATTTATTATCTTTCAAGATTAGTGTGTTCAATCTTAATGAATATTATATGCCATTAGTTTGTTAAAGGTAAAGAGAATTTTGGTGTACTCATTATTTCTATTATAGTAGAAGGTTTGGTTAAATGACCTACGGATCCCGTGATTTTTTACTCTCACACTTTTTGAGAACTTTTCATGCTAAAAATTAGTGTTGATAATCTCGTTAATTTTGTTGGTTTATTTTGTTATTTGATTGTATAAAGAGAAAAAAAATATATTTTTATTCAGTAGAATGACTAAAGTGGGTCGTCATGCCATTGATAGTGATACACAGAGGCACCCACTAAAGATTTTCAGCGGGTCCCCCCATCTAAAACATAGGAAAAAAAAGATGAGAAGATATAAAATGGCCCATACGTGCTTTGCCTTCATTTCTCGACTTGACTCCTTGCAGAACACCTGCTTCTTCCTGCTCGAAATCATTGAAAGGAAGATGTCTTTAACATTGAATAGGGTGCATCGGTAGGGTGTCACATCTGGTGCAAAGGATAAACAAATTGCAATTACTCCCAATCGTGGGGCTACATGAAAATTGCACGTGGGTAGAGCCCACAACGTGGTTCATGTGTTAATGATTGAACCCCCCTCATACCAACTCCAAAAACATAATATAAATAAAAAAATAATTTCTAGATCATGTTTAATTAAAATGATTGGTTTAATTAATTAAAAGAAATTGATAAATTAACCATCATGATTTACAGTTAATAACAAATTACTATGGTATATTTTTTAATAAATTGACACACTCACGTTCGGCGTTAAAAAGCTGATAGGACATTTTGGCGTTCTAAAAATCAAAACGCCGTCAGAGCGTTCGGCGTTCTGACAGTGGCGTTCTTCTGAGACACCGAGGCGCCTTGTCAGTTTCTTAACAACGAATATGACTGTGATATTAAATTTGTCATTTTTTCATACATCAGTTATTAACTTATTAGAAAATATACTATAATGATTAACTTGTCTTTGATAGCATAGACGACGATTGATTTGTCATTTTTTCCATTAATTAATGATTAAGATTGGTGAGGTCACAATTATCCTTAAGAGACAAAAGGGTAAAGATGTCATTAATAGATGAAATGTAAAACCAGAACATTGTGAAGAACAGTCAAACCAACACAAACAACAAAATAGAAGAATTTACCCAGAATGTTTACAAAACATCCGTAGGACTTTCCAGATTCTTGAAGCTATAGTTTTCCACTTCCATGGCGTTTCTTCATATTGATATACTGTACGGAACTCCCTTCCCCGTAACTCCGGGCTCTGAGTATGGCTTCAAAAGCTCGTACGGCAAGATTCCGGCTCCGTTTCTGTTCCTTAGATCGCTGTTGGCGTTCCTCTCATCGATTGTCGCTTCCACTTCATTCAACCTCCCGCAGAACCGCTCGTACGCGGCTTTTATGAGGATGTCATCGGCCCACGCCGGCTCAATCATTTTTCCGAGATACTCCTCGTCCGGCGAATGGCCGGACAAGGTGTCTAACACGGCCATAACTTTAGTCGCTTGAATCTGTGAAGGAAACAATTGCAGAAGAGCCCCTTCTGGTTTTTTCATGAAGTTAATCCAGAATTCTTCGTTTGGCTCTTCATTCGGCATGTTGATTCTAGATATGGTGGGTCTGTTAGGAAAGTAGCCGCCGTATGCGTATTGCCCGAAGTTCACGGCTGCGTGGTGACCGGAGGCGACCCAGGCGATGGTGGTGACGATTCCGATGAGTTCAGCAGGAGAGTTGGGTTGCGGCCACCATGGTTCGTCCTTCTTGTCCTCGTGGCCTCTTGTTCGTATCTCCGTCCACCATGATTGAAGCTCCTCGTCGGACTGGACTGCACTCTCGTCGGCGTAGTAATGGTTGACATAATCAGTGACCCAGTCTTTGAGGGTGTCCCAAAGAAGCAGACCATCGTTAGCAAAAGGGTAGTCTTTAATCAAAAGCTTTAAACCATGCGGTTCATTTGGATCTTCCACAGCAATTCCTCTGTTCAGACAAAAACAGAGACATTTAAGATTTGAAAAGTCTTCACAGATCCAAGAAAAAATTTTAAATTTTTGTTTGTAGATTACCTGTTAATAAGATCGGCCGGCAAGGCCTCAGTGTTGAACTGCCAGAGCAAATCGTATGCAACTGAGCTAATTTCCAGGCAGTACTTTCCAGGCGCGAATGTTCCCTCAATAATTCCATCTGCATTGATGAGGAGAGCCCGAGCAAGAGCGTTGATTTCCATGGTGTAACGGAAGTGTGGCTTCAACAGTCTATTAATTGGATGCATTTCACTAAGTTGTCTGCTCGTAGCAATAATGTAAGGCTCCGTGCAGGCGTGTGTTCTTAACCTGTAAAAATACACTTCAGTTATCCTTTGATTTTGGCAGAATTAAGGGTTAATTTCTGCCGATAAATTAAAGTTTGTTTCGATCATTACCAGTGGCTAACGAGCTGGTGGATACCAGAGTCATGGGTGAGGACCTGAGCTTTAGCCATCCGCCATAGCCAGACTCCAGTGGCATAAGTCGAAGGCCTGTAAACTTGGTTCCACAGAGGGTTTTCGTCAAAGGGTGGTCGAGTCAGCTCAATGGCCAATGGCTTCAGTGTCTCGTCTGGAGTGAGGAAGAAGACAGTCCTCGATCCATACAACGTTGTCCCTTCAAGGGCTCTTACCTTTTTCACATATGGTAGAAGTATATCGTGGTAATCTAAAATAAACAGCTTCTTCTCCCTCAGCGCCTGCACAAATCAAAGTTTTACTCATTTTTTTCCGCCGGTAATTTCTATTGACAGCAACTTGTCCTTAACTTTGCTATCTCACCTCTTCAAAGCTAATATAACCTCCAATCTCTTCCTGAATCATTTTAGCAGTGATGGATGATTCTGGAGGACCATATATTTCAGGATCGAGGCTGCTCTTCAATGGCCATTCCTGCATTATAGTTTTCACGTAATCCCTCCTTAAGATGGTAAAAAAAAGTGCATAATCTGGAGTTAATGGAAGGCATTATACCGTGATTAACTTCAAGCAGTACGGATTGAGACCTGCAAGAGTTTGTCTAGCAAATTCTTCGTCCCTAAACCAGAAGAACTTGTCCCCTGAAAATATTACAGAGACAGATAAGTTAAAAAAGGAAGACCATAGTTAGCCAGAGGGATTTTCGAGATAAAGAAGATAGAGAGTGTGTTCATACGGTCCATAGCTGAAGGTCGTTCAAACTTCAAGAGATCTAATCCATCTTTATTAAGGGTATTGACAAGCCTGGGAAGAACGGTCGTCAACGAGAACCTGTGTTTTTTGGGAAGAGCAACACCTAGGTCGTACAGGGAATCGATGGAAGAGAAATATTCAAACCCAAGCTTCGAATTGACCATAGCAGCCTCTATAGATGGCAGAAGAGCATGAAAAATTTGGTAAAGTGCGTTGACTGAGAATGTTATTCCCTTTATTGCTGAAAATTGTTCGTCCCTAGGAACATAAACGATCAAACTCCTCTCCTCACATGATGGATCTGCACCCAAACAACAAGGGAAAAAATTGGAAAAGAGTGATCTTAGATTGATAATAGATAGATAAATAGACCAAGATTCTGACCAAGATACCTTTTTTACATC
Source organism: Begonia loranthoides (assembly GCA_022433065.1). Lineage (NCBI taxonomy): Eukaryota > Viridiplantae > Streptophyta > Magnoliopsida > Cucurbitales > Begoniaceae > Begonia > Begonia loranthoides. Next base: position 2,649,539 of record CM039481.1, read on the forward strand.
GTGGGCGACCAGTTCTACATCGTCTAGGATAAGGGTGTTTTTTACCACCAAGAGTAGGCCTGGCTAATTCCTCAGATTTGTCTGGGTTTCCAAGATCATTGTAAACATCGTAGTCATAAATTCTCTGGTATGCTTTCCTCTCGCCGTGCCCATCCCCTCGCAGTAGAATCAGCTCTTCTCCTCTGATTCTGATCAACCCATTCGGCGTTTGTGACGGCAAATACGACTGCTCATTTTCCACAAAGCTTCCGTTAGCTATAATGGTTTAAACAATATACAGAAGGGTTTAAGTTAAGGGAGATGACCTTAGTAGTGAAGAAGACCCTCTTACGAAGTTCTGTTTTATCCTTCGATTCCACCCATGAATTGCAGCTGAAGTTAAGGGCTTCTCCGCCGTAGGATTCGATCATAATGTCCTTGACGAACATCTCCTTGTGATGCTCATTCTCCACGAAGATTGCGCCTATCGGCCCGAAATCAGACGGCACTTCGAACTTTGCTTTGTATTTCACCTCTTCTTCGCCTCCTGCCTTCCGAGCGTAGCTCTTGATCGACTCCTTTTCTTGCCCGGTTTCTTCGCATCATCAAAAAAGTAAGTTCGGATCACTAAGCAAACTTAGAACAACATTAGTAGACGTATAGTTATGTCAATGATGCATCTCTCCCTCTCTCTCTCTCCATCGTTTCTCTCTCTATTAAATGACTAAAATTGAAAAAAAATAATTTATATTATCTATTATGAAAAAATAATGCGAAGAAAATAACAATTAATGTCAGTCGAGCAAGTGCTTTTCATAAGACAGAGTCGTCTATTCTGTCCATTTTCTTTATTTTCGTTACAAAAAAAAATCAATAAAACTAGAAAAAAAAGGTAAGGGTTGAAAGAACTCACTGGGATCAAGATCTGCAGAAACAAGCTCCAGAAGAAGACTTTTACCCAGCAAATCTGTAATAAAATCAAACCCTCCAGATACCCCAAGATCTTGCGTCAGCCATGAACCCAGCGTTTGCTTCACTGTAACTACAGCCGTAACACTGACCGTCTTCTTTAAATCCATGATAGATCAGACTCGGCTCTCAGATTTCTTTTTTCTTAAGACGGAAACGAAGAAGACTGTGGAAAGAACAGAAGAATATGAATCGAAGAAAGAGAGAGAGAGAGAGAGAGAGAGAGAGAGAGAGAGATCAGAAGAGAAGCATGGGTTTCGTTGGGTAAGGAGATGAAAGTGTGAGAGATGGTGAGTTGCAGAGACAGAAGCAGTGTTTATATAGAAGAAGATCGAGATTGATTAAACAAATTTGGTAGATGAAGGCATTTAGAACGTGGGAAATCATATGCAAAAGAATAAAAGCTTATTTCTTTTAATTGCCTTCTTGTTGCTTGGTTACAAACGAGGTCTCCTTCTCCAAACTCAGACCCAAACCCTCCTCTGATCTCAACCCTGGCCCTTCATTTACTCTGTCGATTTTTACACTCAATAATTGTCCTTTTATTTCAACCTCAATTCCATTGATTTGACGAAATTATTATAACAAAACAATTTAATATAAATATTAATTATGTAATTTATTCAGTGATTAGAGTTAATATCTAATTTAATTTTGAAATTAGATTTGAAAAATCATTATTTACTTTATATTATTTAAAACTGTGTTCTGCCATTTTTGAACCTTTATGCACATGCAAATGGTACTGCAAGAAGTACCATGTATTCATATTTATTTAGCCTTAAAAGATAAGGTGATATATTGAAGCATAATTAAAAAAAATTAATTTAAAATATTTGTAAAATTAATCTTAAATAATTAACTGAAGCTTTCGAGGACTCCAACTCTCCAAGTGGGTGGTATTTTTTTTAACAATAATTGCGTTTTTAATTAACTTAAAGTTTTAAATAATTATTTATTGTAAGCTGATAATTGGAATGGATAATATCAAATTTAGGGTAGCTACAGTCAGTCACATGCTTCCTATATTTTACTTCCAATTTGCAGCGTAGATCAATAAATATTCATGTTTTAAATGTGTTACAATTGGGTAAAAAAAAGTAAGCCACGAATCTCAATCATTTTGTGTTACTTGTCCACTATCATTAATGGAATTCTTTTGCTATTATAATTTTTGGAATTAAATGTATTTTTATATAATTATTTGTGTAATTTTTTATCTTATTCAATAATATTTGTTTTTTTGTTTATTTATATCCTGATTTTTTTGAAACTCTTATAAATAAATAGTTACGTATAAAAAGCGACATAAATATTATTGTCATATTCTTAATAAAAAATTGATATTTTTATAGTAAAAATCATATTTTTTTTGCATAATACTAATTAAATTAATAATTAATTTGAAAAAATTATCCACTTGAAGTGATACTTAAAATTGAAATATTTTAATTATTTTTTAATTTATATATTAAACTAAGTGACTTTAACTATAACAACTCAGTTTTAATTTAGTTTAAAAATCGTGTAAATTTAAAACTTTTATTTTCATAACAACGTCAGAGTATTTTTCTTTTATAAAATCCGATCATTAAAACTCTTAACTTAAAATATTTATCAATTTCAACGGAAGTAATAAAATCATTTTATGAAAATGCAGCGGAATTAAAATAAAACATTAAAGAATATTAAATAATTTACAAAATCTTTTACAAATAAATTCCTTTTAATTCTTTATCTCAGTCAGCCACAAGTTCCACCCGTACAAATCTTTCGTCCACTGTCTCTTAGTTTGTTCACCTGTCAATGTACCTACATCGCAAAACTTAACTAATGAGTCTAAGGCTCAGTAAGTGATATAAAATAAAAGGTATGATGCACATGTCATGCAGCTTTTAAATATCTTTTTGTTTTCTGTTTCTGTGTCTCTTTTTTCTTTTTTTTTCTTTTTTTTTTTACCATTTTCTTGATCTTAACTTTATTACTTTATTGTTTTGCCTTTGGTATTCAACTCAAGCCTCAACCAATGGGGAACTAATCCACCCAAAACCTCTAACCATGGGGACCATGTCCACCAAGCCTCTATATATTGTTCTGCCTTTGGTATTCAACTCAAGCCTCAACCAATGGGGAACTAATCCACCCAAAGCCTCTAATCATGGGGACCATGTCCACCAAGGCTCTATTTATGAGTTCGAGTTCAAGACCAAAGCCTTAACAGTCTAACATTGGGATGTAACTCACACCATTGGAGGACGAATCCACTTAAAGCCTCTAACCATGGGGACAATGTCCACCAAGCCTCTATTTATGAGTTACATATCAAAGCTCTAACTGGTTACCATTGGAAACATAACCTAACCATTGGAGGACTAATCCACTCAAAGCCTCTAACCATGGGGACCATGTCCACCAAACCTCTAGTTATGGGTTATGTGCCAAAGCCTTAAACTATAGGAAGTGCGTTAACTAAACCTCTAACCATGGGGACAATCCGCCCAAGCCTCTTATCCATGAGGGAACAATCCGCCCAAGCTTTTATCTTTTTCTTTACTTTACACTATTGTTTAACCATGGGGGAACAATCCGCCCAAGCCTTTATCTTTTTTCTTTACTTTATTATTTAGCCATTTAATATTCGATTTCGTTTTCTTTACAAAACCATGCTTAAAACCATTTTCGTATAAATTTGAAAACAATGATGCATGATGCTCATGAATGCATAATGATGCGGGCACGGAATGCACTGCACGTGACGTGATGGATGAACGCAACGCTTCTCACCTCCTTGGATAAGGACGCGGCTGCAAGTTTCTTTCGTGATATAACTCACACGAAAGGGACTTTGAATATAACTCACCAAAGGGTTCTTTGGATATCACTCACCAAAGGAAGAAAAAGGATCTCTCCAATTCCCTAAAAGCAAAAGCTTTCTTTTTTATTAATCTCCAACTGTTTACAACATAAAATTAGGTAAATTTTTTAAAAAAACTAAATAAAAATTAACTTAAATAAGTTGATCTAGATCTCCTAGATAAGTGGATCTAAATCTCCTAGATAAGTGAATCTTTTTTTAAATATTATCTTAAGAGATAATATCTTTATCTTTCTTCAATATCTTTTGGTTGTGATTTTCGGTCGATTTAAAAAGTTTCCTTGATTTTTGGCTTGATAGCTTTTCATTGAATTCAAATTTGCATCATCCTCTTCGGGTTTTTGAGGATTTGACCTCAAATCTTCTTTCTTTGATCTTTGATTTAATATCTTTCGATGAATTCAAATTAGCATCATCAATTATTCTCTTGATCTTCCACTTATGCTTGATATTCATAATATTCTTTGAGCTTTGATAAATAATTGAATAGTCACATGTCACATCATCCTCCCGGGGTTGAAAAGGATTCGACCTCGAATCATATCTTGTGTCACTATATTCCATAATCGAGCCCAAATTTGAAGACTTGTCATGTATGCGCCACTTGTCATCAAACCTTGGTATTTCGAAGAATAGACGACTTGTACTCATCATATCACACAACAATATGTTAGTGAAACTTCCATAAGAACAATCAAGGCGAGTTTGATGTACCTTGATGTCTACCTTTTCGTTTAGCCAACTCAAACTTTCTTTACAATCCATGGAAGAAAAATTTGTGTAATTTTCTTCATCTTTGATTAAAGGACACACCTTTTTCATGTTGAAGTATGAAATATGGACAGGTTGCTCCCTTTTTGTTGTTGTGACAATAAAGTCAAGTTGGTCGTCTATCATATTGAGTACTTGCTCTTCCTGATCATCTTCCTCTTCTAATTGAGGCTCCAAAGATAGTAATGGTTTTTCTTCTGCCTCATCTCTTGTGATGTTTTCTACAACGGTGCTAGGAGGATGCTGATCCCGTTGTTGGTTTTGATTCATCTTTAATTGAGCAATATCTTGTTGTAGTGAGAGAACGAGTTCCCATAAGTCTTCTGCCATCGTGGATTTTGTACCGCTTCAGATGCTCCTCAAATCATTATGTGTAAAAGGCGATTTTTTTTTTGGTTAGGACGGCTTTAGCTCTGATACCAGATGATGTGGGCATAGAACGCACTGCATGTGATGGATGAAAGCAACGCTTCTCACCTCCTTGGATAAGGACGCGGCTGCAAGTTTCTTTCGTGATATAACTCACACGAAAGGGACTTTGGATATAACTCACCAAAGGGTTCTTTGGATATCACTCACCAAAGGAAGAAAAATGATCTCTCCAATTCCCTAAAAGCAAAAGCTTTCTTTTTTATTAATCTCCAACTGTTTACAACATAAAATTAGGTAAATTTTTTAAAAAAACTAAATAAAAATTAACTTAAATAAGTTGATCTAGATCTCCTAGATAAGTGGATCTAAATCTCCTAGATAAGTGAATCTTTTTTTAAATATTATCTTAAGAGATAATATCTTTCTCTTTCTTCAATATCTTTTGGTTGTGATTTTTGGTCGATTTAAAAAGTTTCCTTGATTTTTGCTTGATAGCTTTTCATTGAATTCAAATTTGCATCATCCTCTTCGGGTTTTTGAGGATTTGACCTCAAATCTTCTTTCTTTGATATTTGATTTGATATCTTTCGATAAATTTAAATTGGCATCATCAATTATTCTCTTGATCTTCCACTTATGCTTGATCTTCATAATATTCTTTGAGCTTTGATAAATAATTGAATAGTCACATTTCACATCATGCATACATTCTCTATTATAGGAATTTAATAAAACAACCAACATACAATTCATGCTTATAAAAACTGTAAACAATGAAAAGTGTTATTTAAAACTGTAAACATCGAAACATGCTATTTAAAACTATAAACACTGAAATGTGCTATTTAAAACTATAAACACCGAAACATGCTATTTAAAACTATAAACACCGAAACATGCATCTCCTAACTCTTGCGATGTAGAGCCCTAAGGACCAAAGTACATGCATATCACTTACCTGGCGTCCCTAGCGCGGTTCAGAAATTAACGCTATCCTTCTTCTCTTTTATACCTTCAAAATAATTATAATTTATTTATTAATATTTTTATCAATCATAAACCTTAACTTTGATATCGTTATGCCTCTTTATTATTTAATAATTTAATTATCGCTTAACGAATTTCTATTAATTTATTTTCATTAATTTCATAGTCAATAAACGAATAACCTTAATTTATACTTTTCCCCTTTAAATCACAATTACCCAATTTAACCGATATTTATTCATTAAAAACATAATTTCTAACGCTTAGCAAATCTCATTAGTCGACCTAATTACTTAGCAACCACGCAGTAATAATTCCAATATCTTAACGTGTGCAACAGAATAATAATAACTCATAATAGTTGCTCATTCCATTAATGTGTCTTGATAATAGAGATAATTTACTTTATAAAATCGAATAACATTTTCTCACAAAAACCATATTTTCCACATGAATTACAATGAAAAGGGGTAGAACCGAATCTTATAACAGAACTCCACCAATGCACAAGGACAAAATCAACAGGGTATGCAGAACCAATATTCAACAGGTCATTTTCCTCAACAACAACTGAACAACATCAATTCACCTAAACTAACTTCACTAACCACAATCAAACAACAAGCCATTTTCCACCTTAACAACCAAACAACATCATGGATGACTACAATTATAGCACTTCAAATACTGAACAGAAACCAATTAGTATTAGGAAGCATCATCAAATTCCCAATAAAAATCTTGTAGCAATAACCAACTTTTCATATGGATAACTTTGACTAATTTCAACAACATAACATGATCGACAGTCCAATATCTTCCCTTAACAGAATATAAAATCCACTAGTTCAACAGAGAATTGACAAAAACAAACTTATGCCTATTCATCGATACTTTGCAGAGAAAGAATCCAACATACCCAAATAAATTAATTCATATAAACCCCGCGATGTAGGGCCCTTAGGACCAACTACATCATTCCAAATTCTTACCTCAATTGTTCCAAGACCATCATAGCGGTAGTAGCTTTCCCAACAGACCCAATAGCTTCATATCCTCCAGAACAGGAAAACCTTTCCCTTCAATACAAGCAACAACTGAAATCAGATGAGACCCGAGAGAAAACCAGGCAACACACACAGTTCCTCAACTTCTTATATCTGTTTTCATGTTTCAAGAGAGTGCCCTTTTTTCTGCAACACTCTCACCTGTCATACACATTTATAGCCGAGAAGGAGACATACACTGCAAGCTGGAGGATAAATTGCACAATTCAAGGAAAGTGATCTACTTACCAAGCTCCACGTGGAAAGCCAGCCAGAGGAGGAGCTGGAGGAAGTCCAACCTGGTCCGGTCCAATTTGCCCCCTTGGCATCAATCCAATTCCATCCCAGTAATCGCCACCCGAAGCAACACACGGCCACACTTGGCCGAATTCCAGTCAATGTCAGGGAGAAGAATACGGAATAGAGTTAAACCCATCAACGAGCTTACCTCCACCGACGATTCGCATCAGCATCAGGAGTTCTGTTCTAGAGCCCTAGCTGTCGTTCGCTCACCGAGTGCCGGGCAATGAACACACTAGACGCCGGCAACGCGTCGCGAGAAACGCCCCAAGCCCGAGCTCGCTCCCTTCTCCGTCGTCCTTTGCCTTCGTCTTTGCATCGCACCTTCCTCGATCCCGATTCCCCCCGTCTCTCTCGTGATCTCTCTCTTCCTCTCTCTGTTCTTTTCTCTTACAAATGGCCGAAGGCCACTTAATTCTAATTAAACCTGTTCAGGGGTGTACCGGTTCATCCCCCCACTTTTCATTAATTCTTCTTTTTCTTTTAATTTAATTAATTCATTTCTCAAATAATTAAATTCTTTATTTAATTATTTTCTTCTCAATTTAAATTTTCATTTCTCCGAATAATCTAATTATACCCCAATTAATTTCTCGTTAAATAAATCATTGATTATTATCCAAATATATTCCTTAATCAATTTTCTTATCAAATAAATCTCTAATTATTCTTAATTAATTCTGTGATGAAAATCGGGGTATTACATTAACAATTAACTCAAGTAATTAATTATCAATTTTTAGATACTAGTTTAAAATATGTAATTAATTAAAATATTTTTGAGATACTCGTCTAATTTGATAAATAATTACCAAATTAATTAACGGGTAATCAATTACAAAATTATTATTATTAGAAGGTAAAATTAATTATCAATTTAATTAATATTATGCAGAAAATACGTTTTCGCTGCTGAAAATACATTTTCTGTTGCGAAAAATACGCTTTTTGCGGCAAAAAATACGTTTTCTACTGCGAAAAATAAATATCATGTTTGATTAAAAAAATGAAAGGTAATGTCCATTCTATTATGGTTGTTTCCACTGTAGAAAATATATTGTTTTTGCTGCGAAAAATATATTTTTTTCGCTACAAGAAATACTATTTTCATTGCGAAAAATACGTTTTTCGTTACGGAAAGCATATTTTTCAAGTTTTATTTTAATTTTTTTTACTGTAATTGTTTCCAAATTCATTATCCTTTGGTGTCTTTTCTCCTTGACTGTTCAATTGCTTGAATCTCAAAATATTCTATCACTAGTACGTAGATAATAAATCTTCTATATGATTATTTTGTAGATGATTTATTTATTACGTAAGTCTTACTTCCTTTATTTTTTAGAAATTGTCAACTTCTTACTAGGAAGTCCATTGTTCTCAAACCTTCAAATCATTTTTCTCTCTCTTCAAATTTTTTAGTTTAGTTTCGAAGGGAGGTGAAAGATATTTTCATGACTAAGAATGATAGTTTACTGGAACTTTCTTATATGAGTCATTTTCGTTGATGTATACAATGGAAGTGAAGGATCATCGAAAAGGTGAACTAGAATGTATCTTCAATCACAAATTTTAACAGAAAATGCGACAACAATATTTGATTTGTTCATTTCTCATAGGTCAATGTTTTTTTTGTTAGTAAAAAATGTTTAATGTTTGTCTTGTCACTGATTTTATAGTTCAATGGCTATTTTGTTAATTACCCTAGAAATTCCAAAATTTTTAGAAAATAAAATTGGCTAGAGTTAAACTATTCCCAAATAATTTGTAGGAAGTCTAAGCCAAAACTTGTCTTAAAATTAATAAAATAAAAAAGACATTTAGTCAAGTAATTCATCTGTTTAGTTAATAAACCATTTGAACGTTTTTATTTTTTTAAAAAATACAGAAAGAAAAATTAACAAAACAAACTTTGGAATTTAGGATAAGCAATACGCTAAATCTTATAGAAATTTTGCTGACAATTAAAATATTGAATTATGAAAAAAGAATGACGCAAACATCGCAGTCATGTTTTACGTCAATAGAGCCGTCTTTTAATACTAAACGACGTTGTCTCTCAACATCAATGGACGTCTCCTAGCATCCACGGATGTCCTTCAATGCTAAATGACGTCGTAAATGGAAGGACGTTTATTGTGGGTTGAGGGACGTCTATTATTAGTTGAGAGACGTTTGTCGTAAGTGGAGGGACGTTAGTTGTGGGACCAAAGACATCCGTCTTACTTCGAGAGACGTTCAATGTGGGACAAGGGACGTTCGTCATAAGTTAAGGGTGTTCGATGTGGGGCGAGTAATGTCCGTCTTAAGTCGAGGAATAACCATTTTACGTCAAGAGACGTCAGTTGTGGGACAAGAGACATCCGTTATAAGTAGAGGGAGTATGCTTCTATTTAAAAAAATATGAGTCTTGCACGTGACCCCTTTCAACATGGATGACTTAACTCCATTCTAGTCATCCATCCTTCTTTAAGGACGTCTGTCTCTCAATCCAACGGGGATGATCCTTCCTCTGCCAGCGCTCTTCCTTCCATCTTGGACGTCCATTATCATTGAAGGACGTCTGTCTCTTTATTTAGCCTCTAACAAGGACGTCCCTCGACCTTACGATAGCCCCAAGGACGCCCCTTCTCGTGGATCAGCCTTGGACGTCCCTTGCTGTTGAAGGACTTCTGTTGTTGATCCTTGAACATTCTCGTTGGACATTCCCCCACATTAATGTGAATGCAACATTTGCCTCAACCTTTTTTTTTTTACAAAAAACGTGACTGCGAGGTTTGTGTCGTTTTTTTTTCATAGTTGGAGGTTTTAGTTGTCCACAAAATTTCTTCAAGGTTTGACGTGTTGCTGATTTTAAAGTTTGGGGTTTGTTTTGTTAATTTTCCAAAAAAAATTATGAGAAATTAACAAATCAACCACTGTATTTTGTGATAAATGACAAGTTAAATACTAACGTATTTTTGCTAACAAATTAACCATTAAACTATGAAAAATCACTGTTGCGAACATCACCGTTAACTTTCTGAGAACTCGCAGTAGAAAAGAGCTAATACTCATGGATAACTTACGGCAAGAACTAGTGATTTTAGAGACTTTCAGTGGAAAAGAGTTAATATCCATGGAAAATGGATTTGAGAAAATACTGTATAAATTGATTTTAATTTTTTTTAGTTTTATAATGTAGAAGATTTTGTAAAAAAGTGTTAATGTTTTTTATTTCGAATAATTTATAATTGTTTTAATGTTCATAGGAGAAACATAGTTTGTTTGTGTTATCTGTGTTTTTCTACAAATAAGACAATGATTTTTTTTTATTTGCACACTTTCCTTTGCGGAAAGTTATTTTTTTACAGAGTAAAATTGTTTTTCCTCTGCAGAATGTCGTCTTTTCTCTGCGGAAAGACGACTTTTCTCTGCGGAAAGAAGACGTTTCTCTGCGAAACGACAATTTTTCTGAGTTCTATTTCAATTACTCACTTTCCGAAGCGGAAAGATAACCTTCTGCTGCAGAAAGTTAAAGTTCCACAAAGGAAAAACAACATTCTACAGATGAACAAGTCCGCTATTTAACAGAAAAAGTAATTGTAGTGTTTATTCTATCCATTTTTTATAGTTCAATGTTTAAGTTGTTAGCAAAAATTATTTAATAGTTGGCTTATTATTGATCGAAAAGTATACTAGTTAGATTTGTTAATTTTCTAAAATTTATTTAAAGTATTTAGATTCTTTTCCAAGAAAGAGAAAAAAAAAATAATAGACTTAAAATGGAAAAAAAGATTATGTAAATTAATATAATCTAAAATTTTCTCCGCATGTGTAATGTACTAAAAAATTAAAAGGTCACAATCAAGATACCTACATGTGGTCCCTAACTGGAGAAAAATAATAGCTGGTTTTAAATGTTAGCGGATAATGTTAATTCAATGTCCCATCAATTACACTCGATTATGATAAAACGTTACGCCATTTTAACATAAGTTATCATATATTAAATTAATCTAAATTATTGCTTTTATCAACTCTCGTGGACCACCTTTCGAATTATGGTATATTCAAATTCACATCACACTTGCGACAAAACGTGGCCCTGTTGCAGTATTTTTATAATTTTACCTAACGTTTAATTGATCCAAGTAAAGAATAAAAAAATATTTAAATTAATATATTACTGTAAAATAATGTAACATTTAAATATTAATTATATAATATGGTATTATCATAATTATTATAATATTAGTAATAAAATATTGCATAATTGATAAGAGCAAGGAGTCATCATCCGCTTTGAAAAGATGGGCAAGGGAATCTATGTATTATGTTAAGTATTTGTTTTGTTATAGCATAGTCTTAAACGGATCACACAAGGCATTTGTCACTACATAATTTCTAATTAATTAAATTAATTTTAAATATTGGAGGAGCACGTTTTGCATGCCAATCAGTGTACCATTCAATAATAATGCAAGTTGACATTTAGTATGTTAGATCATACAATATACAACATATATATCTTGAAGGGATATAATTTGATAATTATAAAAACAAGCTCAATTATTTAATAATATAATATATTATGAGCTATCATGAAATCATATATGGGAAAGTGATCAAATATAATTTAATATTATTAAATTTTTTATATTTAGAATTCAGTTATTTACTAAATCGAATTAAGACATGATTTAAGATTTATGTCAAGCTATTACCTTCCGACACCAACCTTCTCTCCCTGAGGTGTTTGCCTAGGTGCAAGAGATAGTTGCTCTCAATTCCCTATCGATAGCTGCGTCAGGTGGATCTTTACCTCCGCCACTTAAAACTGTGCGTTTGGTACGTCTTCGATTTGGTTATCTACGTGTGTTTTCACTTATTCATGCCTTATTAGTCTAACAGTCTCTTGTCAATATTTTTTGCACCCAGTTCAATTGATGGATCTTTTCAAAAAATATGTTGCTGCAAATACTCGGAAGAACGTGGAGATGTTCACAATTCTTTCAGGTAAGCTAATCAATGATGAGTACACCATCACTAAGATCATCTTTCATCAGCAAAAAGGGAAGACAAACGCGATGAGAATTACATTATGTTATATTAAGTAGTTCAGAAGCTTTTATCTTAGTGTTCATCCTTGCTTTACTTTCTTTGTATGTAGTTCTATGCGTTGAACGAAAAATAATACTTCAAGGTTCAATATAAAAAATAGCTACTGAAATTAGGGTGAATTCACGTAAGTTAACATCTCACTTTTCTGTTTGTCATTAATGTTTCAACAATTTTAATGTCCGTTTCCTTTGCATTTCAGTTTCACCTAAAGCAAGCGTGTTTGTTGTTGTCAGTTGACCTACACACTCACTACCCGTATACGTGGACCCGCAGATGGCGTTTGAGCTCATGGATTTGCAGAAGAAATCTCGCAAGAATGCGGTTTAGGGTAGTTGAAATGTGTAGAGATATAAATTGAGATACTCATTTTGTTGTACATAATAAAAAATTCATTGTCTCTTTATATGTTTACTTGGATAATATTATCACTACTGATGGTTATGTTTTATTTTCTTTACTTGGATAATATATGTTTGGAAAATATTTAGATTGGATAATATCTAATTTTGATAATGTCACAGGGGGGATAGACTAAAAATAAGATAAACTCTTGCAAAATTTTCTAATTTTTGAAAGACAAATTGACTAAAATCATTTCATTCATCATCAACAAACAACTAACATGTTCATTATAACAATTTAAGCAACTTGTGCATAACACCGAAATATACAAAGCAGAGGAATGTTGACATGGAACGTCAACTTTTCGCTGCGGAATGTCAACTTTCCAAGGTGGAACGTCGATGTTGACGCTAACTCTGGTTCTATGTGGTTGAACTCGGCTATGCGTGGTTGATCAACCTTTGAATTGCGGTAGTTCGTACCCTTCACAGATTCAAGCAAATTGAAACGCGATCGATCAAAAATTGAGGGGCAGTCAAACGAGTGAAGTATATATTCAAAATTTTGACCGGTTGGCTTGGGGAAAAGTTGGTCATTTTACAGTTTCATACAAATCAATTTTCATTAATCATCAACCAAATTATTATTTCCATTACAACCATATCATGTACATGTGCATTACAAACGCAAACCAATTTATCAATTCAATAAGAACCATATATGTGCATATGTGCATTATAGACACAAACCAAATTATCAATCTCGTATTCTTCGTTTTACGACTATAAGACCATATGAGCTTGTATTGCTCATTGTCATCCCCTTCATTATTTTTTTTTGTCGCATTTCTTGCACTTCTAGTAAGGCTAGACATGATGTTGATATTAAAATTCTTCATGAAAGTCTCAATTATGGAAGCAAGGTCCCAAACGGCTTGACTTTTAAATCTGTCCAGGTAATGCATTGTTACCAATTTGGCAAAAACATAACGACTTTCCATCTTTCTTGAGTAAGTGTGAACATCGTTATAACACTTTATTTGAAATGTCATTTCACCTTGCATTTTTAGGCGTATATCTGCCACATGCATCCTTCCTGGCAAACAGCCCTCAACCGATAAGCGTCACTGTGGGTGAATTTTATCCCGTACCCATTATTTAACGCACGATCAATAATTTCTTCTATAATTTTATTCAGTGAACTATACTTCTTGCCAAGACTCATACCAGCGAACATGCATTCTGTTTGTGGTGCTCGTCTAGGCCTATTCTTAGCCATGTCACTACTGGATTTGCATAATGAACGGAGCTCATCGTCTAGATTGTTGAAACGGAATACACCACTATAACAGCTTCATCTCCAATTGCACGTACCTCATTTGCAAAATTGTGGACGTGAGCCCCACTTTAACTTGACAGTTAATAACAGATTCCTCGACACTCCCAGACGCCATTTAGTGTTCAACAAATGCTTCAACTTTGCAAAAATGCGGTACACTTCATCTCTTAGAAATCTATGAGAGTTTGCTAATAGCTAATAAAATCACTGAGAAAATCACAATGAGTGTAGTGTGAATTTATACAAAGCAGACGACGCAAAACTGTCCACAACAGAACATCATCATTTTGTCGCAGAATGTAGTCTTTCCGCCGTGAATCGTGACACATTATGCGGTTGAATAAAATCAATACATTTTTATTCCGCAGCAGAACGAAATCAACAACAGCAAACATGACAATAGTATTTACAATAATTTTTTTTTATGTATTTTAATAATTAATTTATTAATAAATATAGTTTAGTGGTTGAGAAGACGGATTGATTTGTCATTTTTTCAAAAAATAAAAAATAAAAGTTAATTATTTTATCTTGAGAGATAACGACAAATTCATATTGGATAACAGCTTTTATGGGCCATATTTTAATATAATTTTATAAATTCACGTACGATCTATATTTGGTCTATCTCGATCATTGTGGAACAGTTATTCATTATTTTTGTCAGTTCAATGAGCATAAAAATGATGGGTTGAAATGTTTTTTATAATTAAATTAATTTTTTTAATTAACAAAGTATTGACAAAAAAAAAACAAACCATGGGTGAAAGAAAACCCAACCACGGTGGGAAGTTGAACACATCCATTCTCTCCACCAACTTTATTTTTTTTAAACGTGACAAAAAAACGTGTTGATATCATGACTTTGTTGTACATTATAAAAGTAGAATATAGCAGTGTGGCAATTAATTAAACATTAATCAATATCACACGTGAATAACGTCACCGACCAAAAATGTAATATGAACTATTATTATTTTTAAAGATAGGAAGAGGCTTAGGCCTGACCAATTATGAAATGGGCCACGGCCCACTTTAAAATCCCCTTTTACAGGAAAGTCGCCAATTTGGTGGGAAGTTGTTGGCAGTTTTCAGCGACGTCTGACCTCGCTCAAGTCGGAGACGTCATTTTCTTATCGGGTGTCTTTTTCGTCGACTAAGTTTTGTTCTGCGCTTCTGGAGTTTAGGAAGCATGCAATGCCTAGTAGGTGCACTCTTTTCTCTCGTTTGCTTTCAGTGAGGACGAAGAAATTCAGTGTGAGATGAAAAACTTGGTTGAAATTATAAGATGTTAGTTTGTGTTTGAATTCGAAGCTCTAACTCTCGTGCCGTGTGATTTGATCGCTTTCTTATCACAATGGAAACGGGAGGTAGTAGTGAGAGTCCCTGACTCTGAAACCCCCCCGAGAAGAGGAAAAGATAGCGTACTCGAGCAGAGTCTCTCTCACTCTGTGTATGTATAAAAAATATATTTATGTTGTTAGTTTTTAACATATGATGTTGAATTCATTATGGACCTGCAGAATCTCCAGTTGAATTCTTTGTAGAAAACAGAACATTTCCGGATTTGATAATGTAAGCTTCATCTTTATGTAGTTGTTCTTCTGAACTTCTTTGCTTGGAAAATGACTCAAAAATGAAGTTGAGACAGGTGCGTTTAAGAGGAGGAATTGCTCAAATTGCGTTGATCCATTGTACTTTATGAGACGTGACAAATTTCGAAGGGAAAATAAACAGTTAGAACATGTTGATTCTTAGGAAAATGAGGTGAAGGTTTTGCGCATTTTGCCTTTTTCAACAGTCGGATGGAAACAAAGAATATATCTTAAGTTGTTCTGCCTTTTTTCTCACAAAATGTGATGTTTACTGTGATCTGGCAATGACGGCTGTTAAATTAGCTAACCGATTGATGTATGTTGTGAATATAAATGTTTGTTATGACATTCTAACGTTATCATTAGATAATCTTTGCCAGAGAAATGTCTTTACACTACTGTTAGAGAGCCTGTTGAAAATTCTTTAAATTATGTGGAATCCATGTCGGGGCTTCCTCATGTAGAAACAAACATGTAAGTAGTTTTATATTGTTACAAATTTTGACTTATTCGAATATGATCTTGTTAACTTGCATGAGATTCTCTTTGCTGAAATTCCATATTGCACAATGTTCGTTTTTATCTTTAACTGATTTGGCTTTGTACACAGATTCATTGGATTATTTAACTCTGTATTGATGTTGACAATTAAAGTCCGGCAGGGAAGAGATAGGGAAAAGCAAGTTCAATTCTATGATTGGGCTTGTTAATTGAGAATGTGTTGATGAGGAACTATATGATGATTATGAAACAGCTAAGGCTCATGAGGTGCATAAGTTACACGGCATCAACTCAAAACAGCAAAGGCTTTGTTGTTTCTGTTCATCGCATAGATGGAAACAATCATTGTTTTTCAGTGGCGTCTATTTCTTGAGACGTTCATGACTCAATTCCAAGTAAGTTTCTTGGTGAAGGTATTATGATTCATTGTACTTTTAGCTAGGAGAAATGGTTAACTCTTTCCAGAGTTGGATCATTCTTGGATGCCACATAGTTGCCAGACAATTTTCTTTAATTACATATGTGGACGAGAGGAGAGCAGCAAGAAGTTTAAAATTTTATGAGTATAGTGTTAGCAACTTTTGAGCTGCGCTATACTCTCTAAGGACATGGTGCAAAAACAACATATGTGAAATGATATAAACTTCCTAATTCTAAGATGATTATAAACTGCAAATAAAGTTTAGGACCATTGCTTGTGGTTCTCTCTAAGTGGATGGACATAGAAAAATCCTAAAACGTAACTTTTCTTATTTGTATCCTTTTTTGGATCAGAAAAGATTAGTTAAGGACACTCATGCTCAAGCGAGACTAGTGAAACATTCTGCCATTGGAAAGAACCAAAAGCCTCCCATTTCAAAGGGCTTGAAAGGATGTGGTGAGGCTTCATTTTACCCAGTGTTCTGCTAAGTCTAGTTTGATTTACATCTCATTAAGCTTCTACAATGTCATTGTTTTTCACATTTCACTTGTTTTTCTTCATGTATCTTATATTTATTTTTTAGTCCTGCTGAATGTATGTCTTTTCTTCACTGAAGTAATTTGTTTTTTCTGCAATCACTAAAACCTAAACCTTTTTCTGTAAAATTAACTTAAACGATCAAAACTTGCTTTCATAAAACAAAATTAAAGCATTTAGATCAAATTGCGGAAATTGATCAAAATACCTTCAGCCATTGTTGTTGAAATTA
This sequence comes from Begonia loranthoides, assembly GCA_022433065.1. Taxonomy (NCBI): domain Eukaryota; kingdom Viridiplantae; phylum Streptophyta; class Magnoliopsida; order Cucurbitales; family Begoniaceae; genus Begonia; species Begonia loranthoides. Next base: position 2,666,904 of record CM039481.1, read on the forward strand.
GGGACAACTGTTTTCCCTCCTCTGAAGAGTTTCTTCCAAACCAGTCGACCTCAATACGATGGTGTATTTATTGAATGAAATCGAAGGCTAGTGGAATCTCTCCTTAGTGTTTTTTCACTTTGATAAACACTAAAAATTCTCTCTATTCTTTTTTTATCTTCTTCCATCAAACAGATAAAAATAGAATTAATATGGGTGTATATCTCGGTAGTTTCTTCAATAGAAATCACTTAACAAACCAGACCAAAATTTAAGTCGGCGGTTAACCAAAAATAACTGCCAACATTTTCAATTGAATGATAATGGAAGATGAACTTCAAACTATAACATATCAAATATGCTTGATAGAAGTATCATATTAGTATGTGTAAGTTAAAATTATCGTGGAAACATCAAAACAGAATCTTTTTGTAGTTTCTTCAGCATGAATTTGTGAAAGTAGGAAAGCGGTATGCAGAAACAGTAATTGGTGTAGATTTCTATTTTCCTTTACCTGCACATTCATTAATTATTAAAATGATGGTCCTAAATGATAATTGTGCAACTTGCTTTGTTGAAATGGATTTGTAATCCTCTTCTTTGGTAATTGTATCTGAATGTTGATAGTGACACCTTTATGGTGTTTGAGATCCATAGAAAATGTGCTGGTACCAAATTTTGAGTATTTCTTTTTTAAGTTCAATTATATGATCTTTTTAGTAATATACATGTTTCTATTTACTTCCCCATGTATGGTATATTTATAATGAATCGGCGTGAATGTTCCAATGTTTTGGATTTGTTTTGACTTGACATACACTTGTTGAAGGGTGATTTGTCGCTCTTTATGAGGAGGGACTACCATCATCAATGTTAACTGTGGAAAGAATGCAGAAAACCTATTCTTGAAGTCCACATTTTTTCGTCATATTGCAGGAACTTTCTCTATAAATAGAGAGTTTTTGATGAAGAAAGATTATCCAAAAATCTGAAGAGAAAAGGGATAGAGTAAAAATAGTGTGAGATTTTTTAACGAAAGGAAAGAAAGAGTGGAAACGAAAAATAGGTAAAGTGCTTCTGTGCACATTGTGAAATCTAAACGTGATGATTTTCTTTTAGTAAAATGTAAATACTCCCTAGAATATACGGTTTTTAGAAGAATATTGTAAATTCTATTTTTCTTAGTGAAATCTCTCTAGATTTAGTGGTTGTGATTTTTCCTAATTTGAGTTTCCTCGTAAAAATTCTCGATGTCCATTTTGGTTATTATTTCTCTTCTTGACTGTTATATCTTAACGGTGTGGAAAAATTTACATGATAATTTTTTTCTGATCGAATCTTCTATTGTTTTTCATACCACTTATTTAGTAATATAATTGTACTGTGTAAGTAAGCTTTGTCAAAGGACATTGAATTTTAAGTGGAACCGTTTGTGACCCCTTTAGTCTTTCATATGAACTTACTTGGAAAGATAATATTTTCTAAGGAGATTGTGTAGAATAGTCTTTCCTAAAAATTATTATGATAAGTACTATCTATACTATTACAACCCTATGTTATTGTTTTTCCCAACACTTGCGGTTTGTTACACAATTTTTCTAAACTGTGTTTAAGCTCAAGTGCTTATATAAAGAAAGTGGATTCATTAATTATCAGTGTTGTATAATGTGACAGGGAAAATGGGTCCAGAATTTTGTCCAAAAATGGTCGTTAAGTCTTTGACTTCTCAAAAATAGTCGAGCTAAGTTTGATGATCCAAGTGCCAATGTGTGTATGAGCCGCTGTCTTATATTATCCTAATTATTGTTTATTAAGTTTGAATATGGATAATTTTGCCTACATTGTATCTCTGCTTGACTTTAGTTATTTCAGAATCTCTAGATGATGCATGTCTAAGTTTGCTTTCTATACGCACTTATTTACAGTGTTTGCGCCTTGGTAGTAGTATCATAATGGAATTGCACCCTGTAATGGTTGCAACTTATTCAAGCAGGTTGGATTTAAATTGCATGTCTCCATATTTTCGCTTCTTTTCTTTTCCTAATAGCTTACTTTTTAAAGACTAGTTAGATACACTATTTGGCAGTTGCTGAACAAGTTATCATTTCTCTTATTTCTTACTGTGATTTTATAGCACAAAGTTTTGAAGGAGTCGCTCCTTTATTGTGGAAGCTGGCACTAGTTTGGGAGAGAAAGACGCCAAGCAGGTCCATTTCTGTTTAACAGGCTACTACTTGAAAAGTTACCATATGATTGATTATGTGCAATATCAATTATTATTGTCTCTGCTCTTTGGTGCAATAATTTTGCTCTTGAATTGTCTATTATAATTCTGGAATATATCAGTTCAAATGACCGGTGGGAGAATTGATAATACTTTCACCCCACACTCTAATTTCTCATGTTTTCTCTTCCGACTTGATTACTAAAATCTTTTGGTTTTTTGGATGGAACCTTCTTGTGTGGAATCACGTTAAGTGCGTCTGACCCACCCAATGTAAACTAAAAGTCAATTTAGTAGAATTTTTTGATATGTTTGTTAGATTTGATTTGACTCGTAGTCTAAACTAAATTAGAGTTAAGTTCCGCACTTCCACCCATTACTTTATAAAATAATGTTAAACTTCTAATTTAATTTTTCCTTAATATTATAATTTGATGTGTTGTCTGGTTTTTATTTATTTATTAAAGTCAATGGTGTTATTTTTGTTGTTGGTGCAGTGAGGCTGTTTGCTTCCGTATGGGTGCCAGTCTGTGTAATTAAAAAAAAAAAATTAATTTAATTATTTTTTTTAACTTTTTAAATTGGTTATTTTAATAGCATGGCCATGTGGCTCGAGTTTAAAAGTTTTGTTTTTTTCATTCAACGTCTTCTTCCTTACTCTGAGGGAGTGGTGTCCTAAAATTAGGGCTGAAACCACAAAATGACAACGGTTGAAGGTCAGGTTATTAATTTCCCGCGTTCCAGTGACATCAAATGTCAAATCTCTTTTATTAATTCATCTCTTTTATTATTATTATTATTACACAAATTTTATTTATTTCATAATTTAATTCACAAAAAATTTTCAATGAATCAATTTTCGTGCATAGTATATTTGAATCTCAAATAAACTCCTTTAATTACTCAAAGGAGTATGTAGAATCGAACCGAATCGAAGAGTTGAACTAGAATTGATTCTCTCAATTTAGTTTGGATCGGTTTTATAATATGTAAAACTGAATTTCGGTTTATATTATGCAAAACCAAGGAATCTCATTTCGGTTGTCGATTTGTTATTCTACAAACCGATAAAACCAAACCGAATTGAACCGAAATCCTTTTACCTTAAACCATGTGTCACGATTCGTCGCAAATCCCATTGCCCTAGTTGTCACCACTCTCCAGTCTCCAGAGTCAAGAGCATTCCTCCTTTCTCCTTAAACCATATGTCACGAATCGACACTTGGCACTCGGCATTCGGCGATCTCCACTCTCCCCGCTTCAGAGTTTAGCCTTCGCCCTTGAGTAGTTTAGTGCTTTGCAATTCGCAGATTGCATCTCCTTCAGTATCGTCTGATGCATGCGACTCCTTCGCTATCAGGACCCTCTGTGGCCAGACGTCGTGTCGCCTTTCTCAATGAGAAAGACTCACGTCGCCAGACCGAGATGCCAGACGCCACTCGCCTCTTCGGTGCTCTCTGTCTTGCTCGCAATCTTGCCTCTCGGTCGACACTCGACTCCCAACGGTGAGTCTCTTCTCCCAACTTATGGTTTTGTTGATAACTTACAGTTTTGTTGGTAACTCCTGAGAATGATGATAAGTTATGGTTGATGATTGTTGTTAATTGGTTTGTGTTTTTTTATTGTAGCTATTGTTTTTTTCTACAGAATTGTTGAAGTCTAGTTGTTTTTAATAATATATTGTTGATGTGGCAAAGTTCAACTAAAAGGGATTATCAGAAACTGAAAATCTTGAACATTAAGCCGTTGCAGCTACTATTGAAGCTCAACTCTGAAGGTTTGGTGCAAATGTACTTATAAGGGACTTCCCTCAAAGGTGAGGGACATCCCTTTTAGGTCGAAGGATGTCCCTCAACCTCTGAGGGACGTTCTTTATAGGTCGAAGGACGTCAACATGGCTTAATGTTCAAGATTTTTAGTTTATGATAATCCGTTTTGGCTAGACTTTTTACCCATTTATGCGTGATTGATTTTAATGGCAATTAGGCTCGAAAATACTGAAACTAGAGAGAATGATGAAGTTGAAACTGTAATAAGCAGGAATCGATTACAGAAAAAGAGGGTTGAAGAAGATCTCTGGCTATTAGTGAGTTACTCTCTCCATTTCCCTCTCCTTTTTGTTGTTGAATTTAACCCATTTCAGTCTATGTTTTTCTAGCTCAAAAGCTTGAATTAGGTAGTCGACTTTTTGTTAAAGTTCAGTGTGACCTAAATTTTAGTTGGGTCAGGTCGGACCCATATTCAATATTAATGTTATTTATTTTTTCTATATATTAATGCTTGAGTCGCAAAATTCATTATACCTTGATTTTCAAATAGTGAATTTGTAACACCCCGACTTTTTTTAAATGGATAATTATTTAATTATCGGGGTAATACGAATGACGTATTTGTAAGAATTTCATTTATTAAGATTAAATGGAATTTACCGTAATTAAAATAAATATATTAATTTGATGTATTAAATTATAATGTTTGGAATTACTTATAATCGTTTTAAATTAAGGATTTATTAAATAAAAATAAGAGAGGGGTTAAACTATGAAGGATTTAAAATAATGAAAATGTATTTTAAAGTTAATTGGATTAAATTTAATGAATTAAATTTAATTAGTAGATGTATATGCTGAATCGGTTCAGCAAGAACCAAACCGGTCCAGCCAATACAACACAGAATGGCCTTTGGCCATTCTATGTGCGTCGATCGCGAAGGAGAGAAGGGAGAGAGGGAGCCGAGGCGAGAGCCAACGACGGAGGAGAGCGAGCAATCAGGCGAGCTCAGGCTCGGGCGTTTGAGGCCGTGGCTGGCGACGTGTGGTCCGGCAAACGGCGAGCTATGGTCACGGGTGTTTAGGGCTCTCGGGTTGCAGCTTCCCAGGTGCTATCGGGAGCGAGATCGGCGACCGATTGGCGACGGCTTGCTGATCGGCAGGCGTGGGTTGACGGTTCGGTTGGAGGCGTGTGGTCTGCCTGCGGTTTGAACTGAACCGGTCTGCTGGTTCCTGGTGAAAGACGACAACTTGCAGCTTAGTTGTGGCTGAAGAATCCGCTTTTGTAGTCGGTAATCGTGGGATAAGCTATGTGTTTCAAATTTAGTCGTTTGTGTTTTTATGATGTGTGAGAGAGTGCACCGCAGGGGAGGTGTTCTGGAGAAGATTTTCTCTTGGGTGTGATGGAGCTATCCTGAGCTGAACCATGAGCAGGAGCAAGAGCAGCTGCTGCGTGGAGGGGAGTTGCTATCCCTGTTTTTGGTTCTTCAATATGGTAAGACTTGGGTGTGTCTTGGCCATGTGGAGGCCCTACACTGCAAGTGTGTGCGTGAGTTAAGCTGTATTTGTTGATCTCTGTCGATGGCTGCTTTGTTTCCTGGAATGTTCTGTTAGTGTTAATTTCCATAATGCTTTGTGATAGTGGTAGAGTCTGGATGTTTCCTATGTTTGTTGTTGATTATTTATGTTATACTGTAATAGTTAGTTAGTTAGGTTGATAATGGAAATGTTTGTTGTTAGTGGATGAAATTATGTTGTGAATCCTTGGTTGATTTTCCTTGCCGTTGGTCATTTCCTTGTGTTGATAGTGTAGATAGATTATTAGGATGCCCTGTGATATCTCCTTTACTGCTCTTCCATTGTTAGCCAGTATGTTCTTCTGTGTTTGGATGCCTTATGCTTTAGTGTTGCCTTTCTCTGTTAATAGTTCCTTAAATTACTGCTGTGAACTAGCTTAAACCATCCATTAGCTTAATTAAGACTACTATGAGCATGTTTAGATTAACCTAGTTAATAAGTATGTTCGCCGTGTAGCTTAACTAATAACTTAACTAATTTAATAGAGAATGATTAAGTTGTTAATTTATTTAAAAGCTGTTAATTGATTGCATGCATCAACCTAATTAATTTAGTTAACCTAACCAACTAATTAATACAAGCATGTTAATAAATTAGGGTATAAACTTCTCAAGCACGTTGTATTGTTTTGATTGAATCTGAAATGTATGTTATTGTTGACAGTTACTATATGAACTCTCTAGTATGCTGTATGTATGTTTAGGGTAGTCTCATGACGATAGGAACAATTAGGAACACCACCACAGGGTGACCACACGCCTTGAGTGAAGAAAAAAATTAATTCTTCCTATATCAGGATCCCAAGATCAATTAACTTAATTAATTAAAAACCATAGGATTTTCCTAATCCATGCTCTATGTATGAGCTATTCCTAAAATACGTAATTAAAAGGTTGGTTTGGGGTAGACCCATTCTAAATAATTAAAGAGTGGCATCTCATATGCATAAATTCATTCTCTTACTGGGCCTTTAGGCTCACGTCTTACTTGTGGTGTAGGTACACGTACACGCGGAGTCTTCGAGCCATGAAGAAGCAGTTGATGAGAGATTTGCACGCCTAAGCTTGTGGTTGGCCAGACTATGTAAAGTGAGAGACAGTTGATTTGTAATTAAATTCAGTTTTCTCTTTCTAAATTGTAGTTAAGTTTCTTTTCATAATTGTAATTTAAATGGTTAGTTTATTTCCTTTAAATTATTTACCCTTCCTCAAATGTTTTTATTTCCGCAATGTTTTAAGTGTTCCTAATGACCCGACTTGCACTCTGATATGTTTTTCTACAAATTTAACGCATTTTTAAATGTATAAAAATCTGGGTCGTTACAGAATTTCTCCTCTGCCCCTGGTTTTTTCCGGTTAGGGTTTTTTATGTAAATCTTGGTGTCTCTGCTTCCATAGTTTTCTTTTTCTGTTTCATGTTCGATTCTCAATAATTGGGATCAAAGTTTGGTTGAGATTCTCTATATCAATTTTTAACAATTGATATCAGAGCGAAGTTAAGAGTTATAGTACTTGGATCGAACGAAATTTGGGGTTTATAATTTTTGTGAAAAATTGTAATTTACAAAAAGAATTAAAAAAAAAAACAAAGAAAAGAAAATTTTGATTTTCTTTTTTGGTGTGTTGCGTAATGTAACAATACGGGCTTGTCCAGGACATGTCGTCCATGGCCGCCCTTCCATTAAGTTAGTTTATTTCTATTTTTAGCAATTTTTTGTATTCCTTTTATTTCCATTTTAGGAAAGTGACTCCTCACCACTATGGCATGTTCACTCCTGCCATAGTGGAGATGGTCCAGAATGCTCTTTAGGGGGAGAGGCATGACTGCACGTAGACCCCCCTACCCAATGTAATTTGCTGACAATCAATGATAAGGCTTTTTACATTCAAACTATTCTCTCTATGCTCAACGACGCTATTTTCAATTAATCTCGCTCGCTTGCTGCTCGCTCGTTAGACTCAAAGCTCGCTCTAACGTCGTGGGCAATCGGTGCCGTTGGCGCACTTCGTAGGCTGACTCGTTGTTTCCCCTAAAACAACGAGTGCCGCACGGCCCTCCTTAAGTCTCTTAAAAGTAGGACCGTGACACGTCGCCTTGTGCTTCTTCAACAGAGGAGTGCGCGTGCACTCCCGCTGCCCATCTACTATCTGTCGCCGAGGAGAAGCGACCGTCGACCGAGTCTACCAGCCGAGGAATAGCAGTCCTCCTCCGTCGAGTCATTCTACGTCGTGCCGCCGTTCATCCCCAAACAGAGAGAGCCCGTGTCTCCCTTTGCCTTATCTTCAACAAAGAGAAGACTGTTTCGTTGCCACCGCTGCCGGTTCGTCTCCCAGCCGAGACCGCACAGAAGTTGTCGCTGTGCGCCATCATCTGTCGGCCACTATCCGTGAAAGAGGAGTGCTGCCCAAAATTTTTCTTCTCCAGTAAGCAGAGTGTTGCCCGCATTTGCTGGAAACTCTGTCCAGCGAAGAAGAAGCGATCGAAGAAGATAGTGAAGCCTCGTGCTTCAGTCCGTCGGAGAACCTTCTATCGCCGTCCATCAATTAAGCAGACCACAGTTGGTCCAATTCTTGGTTTGATCAGCGAAGCTCCATGCTTCGATCCGGTTGAGAAAATTTTGGGAATTTTTTAGGATATTGGTATTCTGAAAACTGCTGGATTTTTTTTTTGGAATATTGCTGTGAATATTTTGGAAATTGCAAGTTGGAAAAGACTTTTGGTGATAAAATTTCTGTCGTTTGGGTTTATCTAATATTGGCTGGATTTTGAATCTGAGACATTTTTTTTTTTTGGGTTTTGGTATTTTTGGAGAAATTTCTGAAATTTTGGGGAAGATGAGTTCGTTGAAATTTGATATTCTGTTGTTGGATCAAAATACCAGATTTCAGTTATAGCAGTGAAGATACGAGATGTACTCGCACAGATAGATTTAGACGACGCATTATTAGGGCTCGATAAAATGCCCACGTCATGGAGTAAAGAGGTGAAACCCTCTCAGTATTGATGATCTAACTTTATATTTGATTTGTCTGTTCTTCATGGTTTACGCTCTTCCAACCCTTAGTCAATTTCTTCTCGATCAGTAAATTGAAAATCATTTTAGATTAATATGATTGATGTTAGGGTTTAGTGTAACCCGAAAATCTTTGATACGTCTACATTTGTCAAATCAGATTTTACAAGATGTTTTGAACAAGAAGTCTTCCGCTGAGTTATGGTTCAGATTAGAGCAGTTGTGTGTGAGGAAAACCCTTACTAGCAAGTTGCATTTAGATCAAAGACTTTATTCTCATCAGTTGATCGAAGGAGCTTCTATTACAGAACACTTGGATGCATTCAAGGAGTTAGTTTCAGATTTGGAGACTATGAGATGAAAATACGATGAGGAGGATTTTGAGTTGATTATACTATGCTCGTTACCTGCTTCATATGGTGCTTTCGGATATACGATTTTATACAGTAGATAAAGTCTAACTTTGGAAGAGATTTATGATTCCATTGTTATCAAAAGAAAAGATGAAACAACTTGTTGTGGGCTCCGAGTCTCGAGGTGAGGGACTCATCGTTCGAGGTAGAACAAGAGAGTCAAACAACAAAGGGAGTGAAAATGTTCAAAATTCAAAGGGCAGTTCAAAGTCAAGGAACCAAGATAGAATCTGTTACTTCTGTCAGAAGAGGGGACACATTAAAGCTGAGTGCTGTAAATTGCAGAATAAAATAAAGAGAGCTGTTGATAAGGAAAAATAACCGATGACGTCCGATGATGTTGTTGTCGCAGAAGAAGAAGACTTTAGTGATGGAGATCTTCTATTAGTGTCAGAGGGAAACTCAAGCCAAACAAGAATTGGATTCTGGATTCAGCTTGTTCGTTTCATATGTGTTACAACCGGGATTGGTTTTCGACATATGAGGTCATTTCAGGAGGTGCTGTGTTAATGGGTAATAACACACCTTGCAAAATAGCTGGTATTGGTATTGTCAAAATCAAAATGTTTGATGGAGTTGTGAGGACACTGGGTAACGTACGACATATTCTCGATTTAAAGAAGAATCTGATCTCATTGAGTACTCTGGATTCGAAAGGGTACAAGTACAGCATTGTAGGTGGAGCCATGAAGATCAGTAGGGGTGCTCTCATCAAGTTAAAGGGACACAGAAGCTCTGCAAATTTGTATGTGTTATAGGGTTCTACAGTGACGGGTAATAAGCCTGCAAAGTTTGTGAACTCACCTTCTAAAGGTTTTTTAGAGAAGACTCAGAAGAAGTCAGGTTCTCAAGTGAAGTTCAAGTTCGGATTTAAATATACATCATAACCAATGTGTCAGCTTATTACAGATCTTCAGGGTGATCCAGTCACCACATCATCACTAGTTACAGTTTCACGTTAGAGTGGTATCGTCAAATGCAAAACCAAGAGGAAGGGTAAAGCTCCACGACGATATGATGAAATTACTTTAGTGGGTTATACATTGAGTGTGTTCGAGGGTATAGATGCTAGTGGGGGGTCTTCAGCATATTCACATGCAGTTCGTTGCGACTTCTCTGATAATTCGGTGGTACCATAGAGGAGATGTGATTTCTTCTCTAGTGTCTCTCAAGATTAAGCAAGACTTAAACTTAATCGGTATCAGATATTGAGTTGGCCTAGTATGGCCTATGTGGAAGAGGAGGTTATTTTTCGTTGGAGTTTTGCAGATCGTTTGCCTTGCATTAGAATTTCTTTGAAGATGGAGATTGTCAGAATTCAGTGTTCTGGATTCTTTTTGGGGTGGGCCTAAAAGCCTACATTGGATCTCTCATATGGAATTCGTATCAAGGTGGAGATTGTTAGAGTTCAGTGTGACCTAAATTCTAGTTGGGATGAGTTGAGCTCATATTCAATATTAGAGTTATTTATTTTGTCTATATATTGATACTTGAGTCGCAAAATTCATTGTATCTTGATTTTCAAGTAGTGAATTTCTCATATGCCCGTGGTTTTTTCCCGTTAGGGTTTTCCATGTAAATCTTAGTGTTCTTGCTTCCGCAGTTTTCTTTTTCCGTTTCGCGTTCGATTCTAAATACTTTATGCTCCTCTAATTCCACCAGTTTGCTTTTATAGGGTTTCACTTTCAGTTTAGCAAAAAAGAGAGAGAGGAGAATTTGATTATTTTTATATTTAAAGGAAAAAAAAAGAGGGAGTGCAAAACTGGAACTGAACTGGAACCATATCCGAAATTTCAGTACGATTCCAAATAACTGAAAAATCGGTTTCAGTTTTTGCATATCAAAACTGAAATCAACCGGTTTGGTTTGGTTTGGTTCTATGTCAAAACCGAACCGAACCAGTTTATGAACACCTGACATTAACTCGGTTTTTATTTTTTGTTAATTAATTTGAGAGTCTATATTCTTAAAATTAAGTCATATTTATTCTATTAATTCACTAAAAACTTTTTTGACTTTTTTATTCGTATCATTTTCTATAAAATCTGTGGGTTGCCCTCAGAATGGGTCGTCTTCTGTTACTCTTATTCGCCGTTCATATCGAGGTTTTGTTCTTTTCTTTCCTCATCCTCATATTGTTCTTTTTATCGGTCATCTCTTTGATTTTTATTTTGTATTTTAACCCTTTCTTGTTATTTCTTTTTTATCGATTCTCAGTTTCTTTTTTGCTGTACATTGTTATCCATGTTGTGTTCATCTTAACTCTCGGTATACTCTATCATTTGTTTTTGAAAAATTAACAAAATAAATCTTATAGTTCAAGATTAACGATAAATCAAACTTTAAATAAAATTTACGAATAATTAAAACCCTAAACTATAGAAAAAGAAATACGCCAAACCTCATAGTCACGTTTTTCGTCAAACGAAGACATTCAAAGCAGCAACAACACATGAGAGAAGTTCGTCCTTCCCATTGGAATGAAGGACGGATGTTCCCCGATCGGAATGAACGTTGAGGATGGATTTAGGGCATCCTCCAAATGATGGATTTAGGGCATCCCCAAGACGGACATCTGTTTCGGCCTGAACGACGTAGTCTTAAGTCGAATGACGTCCATTGTGAGACTAGAAACGTCCATTATGGTCAAAACGACGTAGTCTCAAGTCGAGGGACGTCCGTTTCAGGACGAGAGATGTCCATTTTGAACGAGAGTCATCTGTTGTTCGATGAAAGACGTCCATTGTGGACCGAGAGACGCCTGTTGTTAGCTGAGGGACGTCCCCTTGTCACTGCCTTGACGGAAAACGTAATTGCGAGGTCTACGTCTTTCTATTTTCATAATTCAAAATTTTAATTGTTCACAAATTTTCTATAAAGTTTGTAGTGTTATCTCAAACTATAGAGTTTATGATGTTAATTTCCCTTTGTTATTTTATAAACAGGCATTGCTCTATCCCGGGTGTGGTTTTGCGTCACAAAAATAAAAAAATCTTGTCACTTGTATATTTATACAAGTTCCTCTATTATTTCTGTGTGACATTTTCGTTGTGTTTATTATAATTGTTCTATGATTCAGAGTTGAGCTATAATTTAGTTTAATAAATTGCAATACATTAATTTATATTATTAATTTTTTTGACCATAACTTTGCCGTCAATCACTGAAAGAACGAAGCATGATAAAGTATTCTTGTAATGTCTTCCCCATTGAAAATGGGTTAAAAGGAAGATATAGTTAGTATTCCCATTAATACTTCCTAAATCTTGTTTAATTTATTGTCATTTATCTTTAGCACAACTAGTCAATGTTCTTCATTGACTTACCACTTCTCTAATTCATGTATATAAAGGCATGTGTCATCGCATAATATCATTTTGAAATACACCCATAAATTTTAGGTAACATCAATACCTATAAAATTCATTTTTGGAGGACTTTAGATTAGGAGTCATGGACTCTGGCAAATTAGATTACCTAAAATTTCAGTTTCAAATAAAACGGCTTTGTTTTAATCATTTTGTAGTTGAAAATGAAGAGCTAATCAAAGTTGGAACAATTTCAAAAAAAAAATAAAAATCAGAATTCAATTCTTAACTCTCGTCTTCTTCGCAGCTGCGAGAAAATTGTCCAGGGATCTGACAGAAGAGCCCTTGAAGCCATTGATTATATCGTCGTTCGTAGCGGTTTCTATCATCTCCTTCACTTCGCGCGCCTTCCTTCTCATCTCCTTCCCTTTCTCTGACTCTCCCATGACCATCTCGATCTTCTCAATCAAACCTTCATGCCTAATTTCGCACGCCTTCCCTCTCGCTGCCTCTACGCAGACCCCCGTCTTCTCCTGCAATAGCTTCGCGTTGAAAAACTGTTCCGCCGCCATTGGCCACCCTATGATCGGGACGCCGTTGCTGAGAGCTTCGAGCACCGAGTTCCAGCCGCAGTGACTCAAAAAGGCAGAAACTGATTTGTGGGAGAGAATTTGCATTTGGGGAGCCCATTCTTTCACGATCAAACCCTTGCCGGCAAGTCTGGTTCTTTCTTCGAATCCTTCCGGCAGCCATTTTTCTGCGTTGAAGTCGAGGCTTATGTCATTTCCGGTAGGAGGCCTGACGACCCAAATGAAGTTTTTGGACATACCTGTTAGAGAAACACACTTGTAATGTCAAATTAATGCTATGATTTTGCGTAAATACTTATTAAATATGTGGAAACCTTTTAAGATTCGGCAACACCACACACAAATAATTGCAGTTTAATTAATCATACATAAAAAAACAATACCGTCCAACGCCATAGCCAACTCCTTCATCTGGGAAGAAGAGATTTTGTTCATCGATCCAAACGCTACGTAAAGAACTGAACCAACTGGTTTTTTATCGAGCCATTTCTGACAAGCTTCTGGTGCAATTCCGTTCTTTCTACCGGCTCGAGCTCCATGTTCCATTTCCCAAACAACTGGCCCAATCGGCCATACTTGTCGATCGAGCTTTCTTTTAAAATACTTCAATCCTAGCACGTCTAATTTCTCCACTGTATTTAATAACACTCCATTTGAATCAACCCAAGCGGCGAGATTTTCCTGCATAAAAACCGACCAAGAATCCTCTCCGGTGGCCTCAGAAATGTTGGCCGGCAGCTGGGTTCTGTGGATTTCCGAAGCTTCTGGGAAATCCAGTAAGAGGAAGTCGTCGGAGGTGGTTTTACGGTGAGGGAGATTCATCCAAAGAGAGTAATAAACTGCCATACCAAACCCTCCCGCCCCGCTAAAAATGACGTGAAAAATTCCGAGCTCTTTGGCTAAAGTTGCAGTCCAGCCAAAGAAAATGTCAGCGATGATACAGAGAGGAGGGCGCCCATTCTCGCTTCCATTGAGGCCCTCAATCAGTTTCCGAAAGGTTGGTTTGAGAGAAGTGGAAGCTTCCATAAGACGAATAACGAGATGATAAGGAAGAGTGTCTGAGTTTTCATTTCCGGGTGGAAGGCCATAGTCCTCGCTCGAAAATCCAATTTCATGGAGTTGGATGGATGAGTGTGAAGGTAAAGATCCTCTCAGTCGTCTGATATTCTGAGGTGTGTTGACGAAGACGATTCTAGAGTTCTTATTCTTCTTCTCGATTTGCAAAGCTAGAGCAAAGAAAGGGATGATATGGCCCTGCATCATGAAAGGGAAGAATACTATAGTTTCATCTTTTTCCGCCATTGTTGAGTTGTAGAAGAAACGAAATGGTTGATGGAGATGAATTTAGTTGAAGGAGAAAATCAGGTGTTAACATTCCAAAATTATCACCTTTGTTCTTATTTGACCAGAACAAAGTAGTGGGAAAGGTGATTGTGCTTCGTCTACGCAAACTATGCACGCGTTAATTTTTTATTGATCATTAGATTAACAAAAATGGTTTAATAAACAAGATCTAATAAGCTTCTAATGTCACGATAGTGAACCATTTGAAATATATAATTAAAATTTTGAGTCATTTTCTCATATTTTTTGAGTTTATTTGTTGACTTTAAGGAATTAGTGTCAGACTTTAATCACGATTTATACTTCTTTTCTCAAATTTATCAGCAATTCTGGTATCTGCAAAATTATTTACATACCTCTCAGTATTGATGATCTAACTTTATATTTGATTTGTCTGTTCTTTATGGATTACGCTATTCCAACCCTTAATCAATTTCTTCTCGATCAGTAAATTGAAAATCATTTTAGATTAATATGATTAATGTTAGGGTTCAGTGTAACCCGAATTCTAATTGGGTCAGGCCGGTTTGACCCACATTGGAGGTTTCCTAATTCTTGTAGGATTAGAGTTTTTAATTCCAGTATGATTAGGGTTTCCTTTATTGCTATAAATATATGTTTGAGCCGCAAAGCTCGTTGTACCGATTTCTATTAGTGATTTTTCTCTTATGCCCGTGGTTTTTTCCTGTCTTGACTTTTTCTATCAAAGAATATCTCCAATCTATGTCTTTTTAAAGGGTATGGACGTACAATTATAACAATTAAAACGATGAATTTTCACTAATATAGATAATTAAATTTTATATAATATAAAATTTCTAACCAATTTTATTGTGACATGTGTAATGGTGGTTTTGAAAGCCTACATTTTTAACAAAGAGGGAGAAAACGTCGTAGTTTAATTTCTAATTGACCGTTTTCTTCTTTGTCCCTGAAATTGCTGTTGTGAGAAACTCGTCCAGCGCGGTAGCAGAAGACCCTATGTGACCTCCTTCATCTTTCATGGCGTTTTCGAGGATTGTCTTCACCCTCAAAGTTTTCTCCCTTACTTCTCTTCCTTTTTCTGTATCGTTCATCAACAGCTCAATCTTTGCTCTTATCTGTTCGTGATTAATCTCGCAGCTCTTTCCTCGAGCCACCTCCACACAAACTCCAAGATGCTCGTCTAGTTGTTTCACCGTGAAGAATTGCTCCGTCGCCATAGCCCATCCGAGTATGGGGACGCCATGGATGAGCGATTCCATCACAGAATTCCACCCACACTGGCTCAAAAACGCCGATGTTGATTTGTGCGATAAAATCTCCACCTGAGGCGCCCATTTTTCTATCAGAATCCCTCTATTTTCTGATTTCATCCGCTCCGCAAATCCTTCCGGTAGCCATTCATCGGAGTTGAATTTCGAATTTATATCGTTGCATTCAAGCGGTGGCCGCACCACCCAGATGAAACTCTTCCTACTTGCTTCTAATGCCATTGCTAGCTGCATCATCTGAGACTGTGAAGGCGTATTTTGAGACCCAAATGAAACGTATAAAACCGAATTATCAGGCTTCATGTTTAGCCAAGAAATGCAGAGCTCTGAGTTAACTTCACCTTCTTTTACAGCTCGAACCCTCTTTCCAGCCGATAAAAGAAGAGGCCCGGTTGCCCAAACAGGTCCCTCTCCTTTCTTTCTGAAGTAGTTTAATCCAATCTCGTCAACCTCTTCAATCGTATTGATCAGCATCGCATCTGCGTTTACGCATTCTTGGAAAATTGCGTTTGAAAAGAGTGAAAAAACGTCTGTTCCGTCTGCAGATTTCAGGCTTTTCGAAAGCTGGGTTATGTGGATTTTCGAAGCTTCTGGGAAATCAGGGAGTATGAACTCTTCGGATTCCGTTTTCCGGTGGGGCAAATTAAGGCAGACAGAGTAATAGCAAGCCATTGAAAACGCTGGAACAACAGAAAAAATGGCGTGAAAAATTTCAAACTCTCGAGCGATTTCAGAGCACCAGCTAAAATATATATCAGTGATGAGGCAAATCGTCGCTTCGCCATTTTCTTCCTGGACAATCTCCTCCACCGCCTGCCTGAAAGATGGTTCGAGCGACATTGAGGCTTCGAAGAGCGGGAGAATGAGATGGTAGGGAAGATCACTGGTGTTCTCAGAGTTTGGAGGGAGGCCGAAATCAGCGCTGCAGAAAGGAACTTCCCTGACTCCAATGGCAGAATCGGGAGGAAGAGAAGCTCTGATTCTCTTGATGTTAAGAGGGGTATTCACCATTGTAATGCTGCAGCGTCTTCTCTTTTCGATCTGAAGAGCTAAAGCTATGAAAGGGATGATATGGCCTTGAGCCATGAAGGGTATCATCACCAAGTGTTCTTTCCTGTCCGCCATTTTCTCAAAACCAGTGGAGTTTTGATTTCTGACTTCTCCTTTCATAGCAGCATTTGAGAATTTATAGAAGATGAAGAAGCTTCCGCCTTCTTCCACAAATCGCCTAAAAAACTAAATGCAGCAAATAAATGCCATTTTGGTAACTCTCTACCTCCTCTGAACCCTAATTGACGCCATTCTCTCTCACAACTTTAGGGTTTGGCCAATCCCTTCTTGCGATATTCTTTTAGGTTAGCCTAACTCTGCCAATTTACAGTCGCAGGCCAATCTGCTGTCAGATGGCCCTGCATTTTCTTCATCTTTGATTCAGTGAGTCGTATTGATTGGTTGGATTAATTCATCTACTCTAGAATTTCAAGTAAATGCTGAAAATATCAGCAAATTTTAGCAGATTCTTGCTGCAGATAGCATGATCCAAAAAATGGAAGCAGGCAATGAGAATCCATATTGAAAAACAGATTCAAAAGGGATATATTTTATCATCCTCGATTAATTTGGTGACATTTATATTATCATGTTAACAGATCTAAGGAACAGATTTGTACCTGCAAATAACTTTGCATCTTAGAACTCTTTCATGAACATAAAAGCCCGGCGTCACCATCATCTTCACCCTGCCTGGCCCGTTCGATTTCTGCTTCTCTACAAACACATCTTCCATGTATTGCGAATCGAAGCTTCTGTTTTCTTCCACCCGTAAAATTTGTAGAGGAGGATCGAACGAAAACGCCAGCAAATGGAGAAGCCAAATGCATTTTGCAGCAACAAAGAACGCTTGAAGAAGCTGCTCCTGCCATGGTCTAGTCCAATTCAGAGTCGTGATTATACTACTCATCTTCTGATCGCAAAATTTACTCAGCTCGTCACTGTAATATTTCGTACCCTTTCGTAGAATTTCGTTCCAGCTTAAATTTCTTAATGCTATGAACGACGAGAATTGAGCTTGGCGATCTAGTCGAGGGTCTAAGTCCTTTGGCGAGCCGTTCTTCTGGAATGCGCAGTTTTCAAAGTCCTGGAAGAGAGATTGGTTGATGATGGCTTCCAAATGGTACAAGACAGCCTTGGAGTACTTTGAGTTGACAGATAATTTATGAGGTTGAAGAAGAAGATTCAAGTTCTTCATTAATGTCGTATCAGTTTCTTCAATTTGCCCAACAAGAGTCTTGCAAAATTGTTTCACTGCTAATCTTGCCTCTGATACGACCTGCAAGAACCCTTCCACTATTACTTCTTCACTTACAGGCATGGAGTTTTCTCCACTCCCATTATTCAGCTTCCCTCCATTTCGAAAATTTCTGAGCTTTTCCACAGCCTGCACATTCTTCACAGTAGTTGCTTGCCTTAAAGCTCTCTTCAGTTCTTCACAGTAAGTTTCCAAATACTCCATCTTCTGCTTCAGCTCTTCAAATGATGATTTCATTTCAGTAACTTCGACCAAAGCAGCATCTCGAGCCTCAATTGCGGCAATCAACTCTTTCTTCAACATTTCGATCGAAAGTATTCCCAAATCCTTGAAAATCTGAGAAACGTCTTCGGATTCTGTTCGGTTTGGGGAATTTTCGTTTCTATTCTTCTTCTTCGAACGTGGGAACAACCATGAAATCACCCCCCGATTTCTCGATTGTGATTGAACAGACGCTTGAGGATCTGTTATTTGCACAATAGTATCGGAATTCTTGTTGTGCTTTCCGGCAGTTTCGGATTCTTTAGTAATAATTGCAGGCTTACATCTATTACAAGATGAAACTGACTGAAAATCCCCAAAAATCTGTCCCCTGGCCGGCTTGAAATACTCATTTCCAGGTGAAGACTGAAGAACAGTGACATGATTTGCACTAGATCCACTCACTGATTTATGATCATTATCAGCTGGACAAATATGAGGATCAACGTTTATCGAATCCAACGCCAGCCCACTTCGTGAAGATGAATTCTCCTTATAATCTGATAGATTCTTTGCATATCCACCATTTCCTCTTCCTACCCCATGGTCATTCCAGCTCTCTGATAGAGTTTGACTCTTCATAGAAACTTGCTGATACCCAGGTAATGGTTCTTCTTCGTAACTCTGTGAGTAAAAGATTTTCACGAAATTATTTCAACTTCGCCCCCATTTTTCAGAACCCACAGAAATTTCTTGTCTATATTTAAAATTGTGAAAATTAATTTGCAAAGAAAAGAAACTCAACTCAGGAAAACTAAAAGCTCAGCGTCATGGAAGTAAATTATTGCAAAGAAATGTGAATCCAGTCGCTAATAACATCGACATGCAACAGAAACTACTCCATCGAATTCAGAGAGAGAGAGAGAGAGAAGAAAAACTTACTGGCGTAAAAATAGGGTAATCCTGCGCAGAGAATTGCGAAGCAGAAGCAGGAGAAGGAGATGGGAATCTAAAAGTAGAAGGGCTGCTTCCTTGCATCAAAGCAGCGTGAAGGGCTCTCAGCTCCACTGCCTTGGCAATGGCCGCTTGAATTTCATGTCTGTTAGCTTTGGCGCTGCAGCCATTATTATCGACGGCGTAGTCATTGTAAAAGTTGTCACGGCTTTGAAATATCTGAGAGGAAGTGGAAGTAGTAACGGCAGTAGCTGCAGCCATGAAATCAGAAAACAAAGCACATACGCCGAGAAAATGGAAGAAACAGAGAGTGAGAGAAGCAAAGCAGAAATCAGAAAAGCAAGAGGGCATCCAATAATTGGTAAAATTATCGTCTAGGAAGACCACATCCACTGCCAAAACCAGCAGAGACCAAGAAGAGAGAGAGAGAGAGAGAAACAAGGTACAGAGGAATTCGATTCTCAAATCCAAAATAACAAAATGTGGAGCAGAGAGAGAGAGAGAGAGAGAGAGAGAGTGGAGCTTTTACTGCAAGTTGGAAATGGGTACAAGAACATATAAAAGTGGGTAGAAACAGAAACGAGAAGGAGACAATGGTATGGACATGCTTGTAGACATCCTTCCTCCCCTCATCCTCTCCCCCTCTGTAATCATTCCCGCCCCCCAAATATCATGCATGCCCTCCAACCTTCTTCCACATTTCTTTCAAATTATACCTTCTTTTATTTAAATAAATTCAACCAATTTTAGCATCAGTTTATCTTTACAACAAAATGGGAAAAATACCACCTTCGCTTAAATCAGATTTCTCATTCCAGGCGTCTAATTCCAGTCAAAATAAGAAGACCAAAAATATCATTTTCTTGGGGAAAACAATGAAGGGGGAGGCTAAAAAGTGTTTGTTTATTAGGATATGGAATTCCAGGCTGGATTAGGGATATATATATTAAACCAGGATTAGATGTTTTCCACACCCACTTTTCTTTCGTTAGGGCTGATTAATAAATTCATTTATGTGATAATACAACTTTTTAAGCCAACCACTCCTCTAAAGCTACCAAAGCTTTATCAACTACTCTCAACGTGCCTAAAAGCTGTTGGTCTTTCTTAATTTTGCTTATGCTACAAGGAAACATGCTAATTTAATTAATTAACTATAATTTGTTATTCAAATAAAATTGGGGAAATGGGAAAACCTAATTTTGACAAGGATGATGGGGATGGGATGGCGCAAGCAAAGGTAGTGGTCCAAACTCCAAACTGACCTACCAAATAGAAACCCTCTAATCCTTCTCCCAAAAAGATTGTTGCTGCTAGAACCCCAACGTATTTCAGGGAAACAGGGTAAATTACCCCATGCCTTCATCCAAATAGAATAATACCCACCCACTTAATTGGCTTGTTCAATGTGTATAACGAAGATGAAGCAGTAATTAATGGTGGGGAAGAGATGGGTAGGACAACCTTTCACTATCAGCACAGGCAGCCTTGGGAGAAAAAGAAACTGGAGGCAGTGTTGATGTCTCTTTCTCTCCACTGCACTGCCCAGTGCCCTGTCCTTTAGGAGGAATAATAGGAGAAGATAATCAGTAATTGCTTTATTGAGCATTTCAAACTTCAAAAGTTTCAAAACAAATGGGCAGAAATCTCTTGGATTTTGTCCCTTTTTGCTTGTAGATTCCAATCAAAAGTGCCTTTCCTCAGTAGAAAAGCTATCTTGCTGTTCGTCCTTCATTTTCGGCCTAAAAAGACGAATTAATTTAACTATTTATAATTTATTATAAAAATTCTCCGACACATAAAATTAGAATATGCATATCTACAAATATGACTATTTAAAACAACCCAATAAACTAGCAGGCATTGCAAAACGTCTAAACAACGCACCTTCTGAAGTATTAAACTAAACTAAAGTTGTTCATTCTGTCCCAAAGCTACGTGATTGTCAAGATACAATCACATGGGCTTCAAAACAAGGATAATATGACACAAACCAAGCATGTATATATTTGACATGGACATGCATCATTTGTGTTGACTTTGGTAGACAATATATTAAGCTTTTTTTGGAAAATGTATTTCAATAAAGTATTGTCATTTGGACATTAATTAGATAATTGTTTAAGAGAGTGAGTGTGTTGGGTGTTTTTTCCTTATATTTGGTATAAGAATTTGACTACTTTGCCAGTCCAAGTCATAATTTTTAGCAATTTCAAAAGGATTGTGCTGGAAAAGTCATGAACTATAATTTCTATGAGTTCAACGACATCATCAAATTAATGAGAAATCAGCTACCTGTTTGCTCTTATAATCCATCTACTTGCCTCTTCATGCACTATTTGCAAATTTGAAGGCATTTTTAGCTTTAACCTCAAAAAGCATCTCCTAAAAGAAATGATCATCCCTTTACAACCTATCCTGCAAAAGGCATCGAAATGACATTCAATATTGTCCTCCACATGTAACTTTAAAATGATGGTAATGAAGAACATGATCAAATGGGCATTGACTTTATGAATTCAAGTGACATTTTTTAATTTTTCATTCAAAGATCAATTTGAGAAACTCAACATGTTGAAATATATATACTTACTAAATAAAGCTCCTCTGGGGAGCTGAACCCTTAGAGCCCTCTTGAATGCGTCTTCTACTTATTCTGGAAGATGTTTCGGTTCTTCTGTTCATCGAAATCTCCTCCAGAGGAATTGATACTTGAGATTTTGCATGCAATTCTGGTCTGACCTTGGAAGAACTTGAGGGTTTTGCGGGAATTGATTTATGGTTTGTAATCAAAGCAGAAACTCTATTCTGAACAGGGCTTTTTTGAGATATTGATGAGTTCAATGGGGAGCTATCTGAATCGGATGAGGATGGACTGGTACTACTCTCCATATCATAAAGGAGATTATCTGTCATATGTGGAGGGTGGCTGATGTTTAAATCAGATGTAGCTGATGAGGCCCTTCGAAACCTTGTCAACTGCATCACCTGAGTTTCATTATTGATTATGAGTTAAGAACAATTCAAATTCTCTGATGTGAAAATTTATAACCTACTATTTTCTTTAAATATAAGGATTGTTTTGAATCACAAGACACGTTATAAATTCTTATTCAGTAAAAGAAATTCAATTGGCTCCTTTGTTATTTCTTCTTCATCAATATAGTGTTGAAAATTTAGACTATTCAGCACACTTCACAAATGAAGACGTGAGCGCTCTTTAAAATGTTATTAGCATGAATAGTTTGATTTGACAAAAGCAAGCATTACAAAATGAGAAATAATGGAAATACACCAAGTTCCTAAATTTTTAGATGACGTGGTTGTTAATTTTACCTGTTGTTCAAGAACGACCATGTCTTTCTTTAGCTTTGAAATGATCAAATTCTTCCGACGAATAATGTCTTCCAACTTTAAAAGTCTCTGTAATACATTTCAAACAACTAACATTGGTCCGAGAAACCATAAAAGACTTACAAAGAAATGTAAGAAATGAACATTACTTTAGAACCAGCCATATCCGCTAATCGAAGTATATTAGTAAGCTCTTCTATAGTGGTGTCTTTCTCTGCACAATCCTTTTTCAGATTCAACATATCTTGCTCAATGGCCAAGGAGTTCATCTGCAGATCAAAGACCAAAAAAATATTCAATTGTAAAATTTTCAAGATTTCAAAGATACATCATATTACTGCTTGATCTATTCAATCAAATTTTGATCTATCCTAAACAATTTGAGATGATATAAGAAGAAAATCAACATTCTTAATTATTGTCTCATGCCAATCCATACACAAACAAGAAGAAACAAGTCAGAAATCCGAAAATAATTGCTTTTATTTTATTTAAAATTTAATTTAAGACAATTTATCTTTTTTGATGTACACCAAGTTAGCAGTGGTATACAATGATCACATAAACAGATGCAGCTAAATGACAATTCAATGTGAATTAGGAGCTCAAAAACAATTATGTAAAATCACTACCACTTAAGAGCGCATCTTCTGATCAAAACAATCACATACTGATGTTTTTAACCTATAAAAACACACTGAAGTTTTATCCTTTACAGCAAACCTGGGGGACAGCAGGTTGGATTTAAACTCATATTTCTTGACTTGCGTTGAAGTTCATTAAAAAGCATCTTAACACATTTTTCAGAGTTAATACATGCCAGAAAAAGAGATTCAAAGATATTAGAGTTTGATGTGACCTAAATTCTATCAGGTCAGGCCATAAAACCTGCATTTTAGATCGCATTTAAGGTTTTGTTTTTTCTATAAATTCATGTAACATAAACTCGCAAAACTCGCATTTGTATTTCAATTTTCATTTCATAAAGGGTTTTTTCAGGTAAATCTAGTATCTTACATCTTTTTTTTTTCCGGCTATTGTTCAATTTCTAACAAAAGACATTGGGCCCCAAAAACTAAAATGGTTGATAGTGGCAGTGCAACATTATAATGACTATAGCATAATGAATTTCAAGAAATGAAGAATTCAGACAGTTTTGAAATGAACCAGATCATAAAATCTATTCTTTTCCTTGTAATTTCGTAGTTTTCAAGTTTTCAGCACCTGGGTTTCAGCAGCAGATGTGACACTAGAAGCCCAATCAGATAAATCAGACATACGACGCTCCTCTGGTTCTGCTCCATATGTTACTGGCAATTTGTACTGTATCATCTCCTCCCCACTGCCAGCTTTTGGTGTCGTAGTATCCTGATGAATAAAATTAAAAAGAATAATTTATGATATGCACAGGACCCATTGCAAGAACCCCACCTTCCTAAAAAATTACCAAAAGGAAAAATAGAACAAGAGCTTATTATTAAAGAGAAAAATAAATAAATTCTTACAGGGGAAACAAGATTTCGATGCTGATCGCAAAGCCAACAACCACAATCAATAAATTTAATTTTATTAGAGCCAAAGGATTCATGGCATAATAAATCCACATTCTCGGTGAAAAACATTGCACCTCCGGATCCAGGATGGTCCTTAACTTGATTCAATTCATCACACAAATTATCAAGCTTCTCCTGCATGCTTAGTAGCACCTGGTCCTGGATAAATGAAATACAACAAAAAGAAACTTATCAAAAAGGAACAACTCCATGACTCAGATTCACATAGTCGTGTAAGTCGAATAAAAATGTCTGAGAAAACCACATTGAATGCAATTTTTGTCATCAAATACTTAAGAAGAGAGTGGAAAATAATTGCAGTCTAATCATAAAGAGAGGAAGCAAAAAACAACAAGGATCGTGTGATAAAAAGAACTTAGTTGCCATTAAAACAAACATCCTGGTATGTACAAGTACTAAATTGAACATTAGTAAAATATTTGCTTCAGAGATATCTTTCGTCCAAATTAAACCAAATTTAGAAGCATAACCAATAGAATTGGAGTTTTTATAGCACAGAAATGATCAAAAGAACAGGGTTAAACCAATAGATTTGATGATAAATAATCTTAATTAACTGCATTGATGGTTCAATAAAGCGTTAAACGGATTATAACATGACAACACAAAAGTCAGATCCCTAATTTAGATACAAAAGAAGGGATATAACAATCAGATCCCCAAAATTTAGACCTGAATGATTAAAGAAAGCTGAAAAAAAACAGCAACATTCGAGCATAATTTCTTAGATAGAGACTGTAAAGGCATTCACCCTAAGTAAGTTCGAAAGAATATTATTCAAACTCAAAAAAGACGTTTTTAGTTTTTGGAAATGAGACTCTAATTGGAGAAATTAATGAGAGATTAAAAGATACAAAGACTGAAAGAACCCCAAGAGAAATAACAGTTAAATAAATGCAACCCTAATAACAAACAAACCCTTAGTTCCACAGCTTTCTTCAGCCGCCATATCTGACGGTTTTTCTTAGCTTCCACAACAGCGACGCCAATTACAGCTACGATGAGGAATCTGTGAATGGGGCTAAACATCTCCCAAGCGACAGCTTCTTCCGGGCTCAAACCACCACCAATGGTTGTTGCCGAACTGGCTTCTCCCGCATTTAGCATCCGACCTTCAAGCGATATCCAAGAAAGCTTCCGCTGAGCAAATAGAGGACGATTCCGCGGAACAAAGACACCTGAAAGTCTGCGGGTTGAAAGAGCGGAGACGGGCGAAAAAGGTAGGAAAGAGACTAATGAAGGAGGCACTTGATGAACAACATGGAAACAGAGTTCCTGCTCAGCTTCTTCCATGGCGTAGCAGAAAAGCAGAGGGCGGAGAAGGTAAATGAAGATTGGTATAGAGTTAAAACGCAAGAACCCTAAATCCAATTTCGAAAACCGCTTCGATTCTCGAGGAATCCGTACTGTTCTTCTCCCATGAGTTTGAAAAATCTGGTTTTAGAGGGAAAGTTCACTCACATGGAAAGATGAACGTTGGACAACCTTTAAATTTTAAAACCTCGTCATTTTCCTTAAATTTCAAGTAAAATATCAATCGCTCAAATTAGTTATTAACATTAATCTAAACTTAATTTCTATTTGAATAAAATTAATAGGAAGATTAACAAATCAATCATTGTACTTTGTGATAAATAACAAGTTAACCACTAACGTATTTTAGCTAACAACTTAACTATGACAAATTGCCACCGCAAATATCGCCGTTAACTTTCTAAAAACTCGTAATGGAAAAGAGTTAATACTCATTGATAACTTATTGCAAGAACTCGTGATTTTAGAGACTTTCAGTGGAAAAGAGTTAATATCCATGGAAAATGGATTTGAGAAATACTGTATAAGTTGATTTTAATTTTTTTTAGTTTTATAATTTAGAAGATTTTATATAAGAATGTTTATGTTTTAGATTTCGAATGATTTATAATTGTTTTACTGTCCATTGAAGAATCACAACTTTTTTGTGTTTTTTTACGAATAAAACAATAAATTATTTTTTTATTTGCAGACTTTCATTTGCGGAAAGTTGTCTTTCCGCAGTGAAAAGTCGTCTTTCTGCAGAGTAAAGTTGTATTTTCTCTGCGGAAAGACGTCTTTTCTCTATGGAAAGACGACATTTCTCTGTGGAACGACGATTTTCCTAAATTCTATTTCAATGACTTACTTTTTGCAGAGGAAAAACAACGTGTCGCTGCAGAAAACTAACGTTCCGTAAAGGAAAGACAACGTTCTTGCAGAGAAACGACAATACTATTTAACGGAAAACGAAACCGCGATGTTTACTCCGTCCATTTCTCATACTTCAGTGTTTAAGTTATTAGCGACAATTATTTAGTGGTTGACTTTTCATTGATCCCAAAGTACAATAGTTGATTTGTTAATTTCCCAAATTAATACTAAGTTTACCATATACTCTTGGCTTATAACAATCATTAAATGACGTAATTATATTTTATTTTAAATATTTATAATTTATCTTAATTATTTAAAAATAATAAATAAACGTCATATCAAAAAATAAAATTAAAAAAAATACAATTTGGAATATAACAATTAAGTTTATTTACATATTAGACCTTACAAATGTATATATCGAGTGTTTTTTTTATTTTTTTATTTTTTAAGGTATTTTAACTCCATTTCTGACAACTTATAACTTGATTCGAAATCTATTGTTCTCCTCTTGAGTAATTTTTAACTTTATAGAGAGATTGATATATTTTGAAATTGAATCAGAAATCAGCATAAGAGTTAAAAATTAGGTTCTACCATCTCTGATTAAATTAAAAATGTAATATATATGTATTGAATTTAACAGATAAATTTACAGTAATATTTAAATTGTTGATAGTTAAAATATGAAGGTTAGATTTGTAAAGAAAAAAGACTTTAGGTTCTAAATGTTAAGATCTAATAGAAGTGGGCCAAATATTTGTTTTATCAAAGTTAGAAGAACCAACAGAAGAAAATGGACCTAATTGGGTTTAGCTGATGGAAGGCTTAAAATAGAGTACTGGGCTTTTTGTTGACTTTTATGGCTTGAGGAGGAAAAAGGAAACCAACAGAAATCGGAAAAAGCTGCGGCAGCGGCTGCGACCGAGGCGTCCTCTTCTTCATCCTCTTGAATGTATCGGAAAACACCTTAGAGACGGCTGTTTTAGACAGAAAGAGAGGGAGGGTGTCTAAGGGAGAAATTTTAGACGATGGGAAATCAGAAGCAAAAGTGGACGGCTGAAGAAGAACAGGCTTTACTGGCGGGAATCGCGAAGCATGGACCGGGAAAGTGGAAGAACATTCTGAAAGATCCAGAATTTGCTCATTTTCTTACCCACCGCTCCAACATTGACCTTAAGGTTTCTATCTCTTACCTCTAATGGCTTCTTACTTGCCGCGTGTTTTTGTCGTCGTTCGATAGCTTCCTTTTTTCATTCCGCCTAGGGTTTGTGTTTTCTCAGACCCAAATTTGTGCGTATAGTTATGCGCGTTTTGATTTCGCATCGTCTCTATTTCTATTCTATTTTTGTTTTTGCATTGAATTGATGTTGGAAGATGGTGAATTTAACTGGCACGAATTCATTTGCTCTAGTTATGAATAGTAGAACCCCGTATTTTAAAATGCTAAAATCCTAATTCGCTTGATTCTTGTTCCTGGTTAGTAAGTGTAATTTTTCTGTTTAAGTTCACTTGAGGAAGTTTTCCTCTGTTTTCCTAAGACTTTTTATATGCTCTCTCAATGTCCAAGTTAAACTAGCCATTTTGGTATTGCAAAGTAAAATATTTAGTATGTGGGGAGAATCATTCATATGTTAAATTCAGTCTTGAAAAGAGTTTGGTTATTTTAATTCTTAAATAAGCAACTACAGTTATTCTTCTCTTGCTTGTGTATTTGATAAATATTCTGGGTTACCAAATTGAGCGTTTATCGTGTAATTCCATCAATGGTGTGGACAACTGTCATAAATTTTCAGATGGGATATTTTTCCGCTCCCCGGTTTTTCAAAATTGTGAAATCAATTTGATAACTGTAGACAGAGTCCCATTTTCAATTTCTCCAAACAAATATAGTCTGACGTTTTGCCTCTTCAACTTTCTCTCATGGACGTAGGACAAATGGCGTAATTTGAGTGTTAATACTGCTACACAAGGCACAAAAGATAAATCGAGAAATCCAAAATCAAAAGCTATTGTTGTTTATAATCAAAATTCTTCAACTGCTACTTCACACCAAAATCCATCTGCTGACAACACAATCAATGATGTACCCAACGGTAATCAGGATGGAAAAAATACTTCGAGGTATGCATCTTTTTTCTTTCCATTCTTAAGTTTTATTTGTCTTATCCAGTCTCACCAATCAAATCATTCATTGCATTTGAGGGAAATTTTTCATGGGACCATGCACCATAAGTTTTCCTAGAAATCTTTTGTTTATAAAACTTAGTCACTGCAAAATTTTGATTTGAATATACTCAATGCTTTTAAATCAGGTATACTGCAATGGTTCTAGAAGCTCTGTCATCAATAAAAGATGCAAATGGACCTGATTTAAGTGCTGTTGTGGACTTCATTGAAGTAAGAGGCCAGTCTTGTTATGTGTGATCAGTTATTTTGAGTTGTTGCTTCTGTTTAGGTTAAGAAAATTTGCATCGATGAGCTGCTGCTTGGTTATTCCTTTTTTCCCTCCCTTTCTCACTTGGGGATGGGGAACTAAATCAATTAATTGGTGCTATTTCTCCACGTCTTACCAAAGTGTTTGCTTTTATGATAAGTAGTTGGTATCTGATGTTTTATTTATTTATTTATATTCTGCTGCAGCAAAGACATGAGGTGCCATCAAATTTTAGAAGACTAATTGGATCAAGGTTGAGGAGACTTGTTTCACAAGGAAAAGTTGAAAAGGTTATAAAACATATTTGGTTGTGATTTTGCTTGTTGATTTACCCATTGACTAGTTGCGTGCGGAGAAAAATATTAAATGACAATATACTCTACATTCTTGAAATCGATTTCCATAACTATTCCTCGCTGTGATGCATGTGTAGCCACTTTATGAAATTTTGTCAATCCAATTCTCATTCTAGATCTTCCGAATATTATCGTCCTCCATAAATGTTCTTCCCATTGCCCAACCTCTAGAGGAAAATACTCCTTTGTTGTGATATTTGCTTTCTCAATCTTGGGAGTAAGTAGGCTTGAATTTATTTCTCCACTTTTTCTTCTCTGATAAGAGAAGCGATTGTTCCAAATATGAAACTTGCATGTTTACTTATTCACATTTGTTCCGTGGGTTTTGTTCATTCCATGCCATTTAATCCAGGTTCAAAATTGCTATAAGTTAAAGAAAGATACATCGTCAGGAACCAAAACACCTATTTCAAAACAAAAAGATATCAAGCTACGGTTAGCACAGCGTGCAGGGCTGGTTACCTCACGGGAGACCGTGGAAGATGCTGCAAAAGCTGCTGCTTATCACGTTTCTGATGCAGAGAATAAATCCTTCTTCGCAGCTGAAGCAGTTAAGGAAGCAGAAAAGATTTCAAAGATGGCTGAAGAGACAGATTCAATGCTACAACTAGCGAAAGAGTTGTATGAACAATGTAAGGCGGCCCCCCCTTTAAATAATCGTTTGTACATCTTGGAATATGTGATTCACTAGTTTGTCCTGTGTGTTTGTGGTTCCTTTTTGCAGGTTGCCATGGCGAAATTATTCTCTTGGCTTAGATCAATGCGTATGAGTTTATAAGTTGATTGATGTGTTGGTAATTTTGGAAATCCCTGTAAATCCTTTCATCCGATGGTATGCTCTAGTTCATCTATTTTCAGTAGGCAGCTCAATGTATTCTCTTAGATGAAGCATAGATTAGAGTATCGTATCAATGTTTATGAAGCTGTTTTCATGCATTATGTGTCGAAAATGTCACAATTTTTCAGCTCATGACATCTGGTGTATGAGAGTGGGATGCATATGAAAGGTTAATAGGAACAGGGTATTGACCTTGAAGAAGAAGAAGAAGAAGAAGAAGAAGGATATCCAATCAATGAATTGTCATTGCTTTTTTGGTACAGAGCTTGTTTCTTCTTTTTTGTTATGGATATTAGAATGAGGGGGAAATAGTTTTGAGAAAAAGCAGTTGGCAAAAATAGATTTTTGAAAGTTTCAATTTTGGAAAAATATTCTATTTAGTAGTAGAAACAAATCACCAAAATAGCACTTCACTTTGAATAATTGGTGTTGGTGTTGCAAACAGTCTCCTAGTAAGCTGTCCATTGTCTGTCTCTCTTGCCCTTGCACATGCGTATTTGATTAGTTGATAGACAGGGTTAACTTGGGCTTAATTATTATTTGTTATATACATCTGCAAATCCATTCAATCCCTAATTTACCTGAGTCTCGCTTAATTAGGTGGTAATGCTTGTATTTGTCTACTATGTTTTATTTTATATAATTTAAAAATAATTAGTTAGGATTTAGTTTTTTTCTTTTGATTCTTCCAAACACATTTTGTAATGAGATAAATAAATAAGTGGGATACAATTAAAATACCGTCAAAATCTAAAACAAGGCAGAAATAATGTCAAAATTACACAAAAAAAATCTCCAACTTTCTATCCTCGTAGTGGCAATTGAGGATTATTTTGATAAATTCCTGAAAAGTAAAAATAATTAAAGGGTGAATCAACTCAATCAGTAGGGGATTAAATCTTATATTCAACTTTTATATCATACGAATTATATGTGCAATTTCAATTTCTTATTCTTCACAATTTAATATAAGAAGGAACAAAAGTCAACAATAAAATAATTAACAGGAATACACAAAAACAAGGAAGTTCTGTACCTCGTTGTCAAGTGGAGCCATGCAAATCTTAATCGGTTTGAGCCATATTATCCCGACTTGGAAGAACTTACATAGGCCGAAGACCCTAAGGTCATTTAAGAGTATTTTATTGAAGTTTCACGTTAAACTTATGGGTGTAAATGTTTGGGATTGCTGGATGACTGGTTAGGATTTAGTTTTGAGGAATTTAAATTGTTTTGTTGATATGGGAATGGAGGTGCTCGGTTTGCATGTAAACTACCCTCATGCCCAAATTTTGAAGTTTTAAGGGCAAAGTTGTAATTTCTTTTGTTCAAACCTTAGAGTGTTATTTAGGGCACTTCAAGGGAACCTTGGGAGGACTTTTGAAACCTAAAATCTGATTATTGAATTTTTGTGAGAGTTTTCTCTCTACCCCTTTTTGGTGGTTTGGTTTTGCTTTACAGCTTCACCTCCATCATCATAGTCGTCTTTTTTGTTCTTGCGTGGCCTAGGAGGAGAGGACTCATACTACCTCTTCCAGCAACTTCATCTCGAGGTTGTTCTTGTGGCGTGGAGGTAGAAGACCACGACAAAAGCTAGGTTGGAGTGATGTTCTCCAAAACATCCGAACAAGTTGCCTCTCTTTGCCGAGTGGGAGATCGTGGACCAACTTAGTGCATTAGTTCCATTGATTCTCCAAAAGGGTTCTTCTGTAAATTCGCCCCATTTTGTTATTGTTCTGTAATTGTGAAGTTTGGGGCTTTATTTGGTGATTTGGAAAAGTAAATTGAAGCCATACATTGTTACCTCTTTCGTTATCGCAAATCTGTTTTTGGCCGCTAACCCTAGATCCATGATTCAACTTGGTACACGATTTTCTTCTGTTTTCTCTGAAGATCACTGCTATATTTTTCTTTGAGATTATTGGCTTTTCTGTCCTTGTGAAATGCTGAGTGAATTCGTTTGATTTGGACTTGTAATTTTAAAGATATGATTGTTTTGCTAAGATAGGCGCAAAGCTGTTTTTCAGTGCATTTTCCATTTTCGAGTTCCAGATTGCCTTACTCATAACTTTATTTGAACGACGCCTTGCGAGCTGAATTTTGCTGGTAATTTAATATAGTGTGACTACTAGCTGCTCTGAAAATTTGAGTTCCAAAGCTCGTATGCAATTGAAGTTATAACTGTTTTAAATCTGGTTTTTGGGTTTA
This sequence comes from Begonia loranthoides, assembly GCA_022433065.1. Lineage (NCBI taxonomy): Eukaryota > Viridiplantae > Streptophyta > Magnoliopsida > Cucurbitales > Begoniaceae > Begonia > Begonia loranthoides. The sequence goes on from CM039481.1 coordinate 2,698,774, forward strand.
CCACATAGCCGATTATAAGATCCGATTGTTTGTTGACTTAGAGTTTTGGGATCTATCATATTTCCACCGTACCTATGTTTACACCTAACCCTCAAGAACAAAATTTTCAGGTCGTTAGGTGCCTATTTGGGAAAAAGAGAAAACTCAGAATGCTAAAGAAGAATTGGTACTTACCACAATTGAAGATCGGACCGCCAAACCGTCGTCCCAAATTCTCACCTCTCATACTGTCGGTTCACCGGAGTTCTTGAAGTGAGGGAAAGACGGCCGCTGGGAGGGAAAGTGGCACCCCAGTCTCATCTAACTAGGTAATACTACTTACACTTGTACATCTATTTTGCTTTATACAATTTAAAAACAATTAACTAAATATTTCTTTTAATTTTTATGATATTACCCATAAATAAATTAAATATAATATAATTAAAATATGTTTTTTGATCTCTCTATGATCATTTTCTACTCCCAGGTACGAACCAAATCTCTTGAAATGAAAGCTGCGTCTTCAACAACTTATAATATAACCCCATCATCAATATTGGTAAATGTCACGTGCCTATAACGTGTAGGTGGGTAATTGACGGTGAGGAATTACACAAATCTCGCCTGTGAAAACACATGCAGCATTAGATCTACCGCTGAGGCAAAATTATTGTGAGTTCTTCATCCCCAGTCCCATCTCCCACCTCTCCTTCGCTTGTTTACTGGATAAATATGCTTCGAAAATATCTTTTCCATCCCACTGTGTGCTTGTTTTTGGGGTTTTGAAAAGTTGACCACGTAAGGTAGGAATAGGGTGGAAAGCAGGAGTTTTAAATTATCAGGTGGAGGCCTACAGATAAGGTCGCTAGGCTTGTAGCTACCTCACCTCCCCATTTCAGGAGAAGCTATGGCATTTTCTTTTAATGATTATTGTTTAATGTAATGTAAATAATAATGTTGTTTTAATATGCTCTTCTTATGGAACAAAGATATGGTAAATTCCAAACATTGATCATGCTGCAAAGGCGATGCGCGCTTCACAAACGATGCATAAAATGTTTCTTTACGTTTCAAAATAATTAAAGAGGGACCGAGTTTGTAAGTACGTGACATGTTGAAGGACTATGATCAAGTCTTCGTGACTTCATTTTCATAAAGGTTATTATATCATCCATCTACGACAAAGTCAATTATGAACTTTCTTTGTACTTGTAGATAAGCTTTTATAGACTCATATGGAAATAATTATGCAATTGTGTTTGATATCGTGATAGCATGATCGATTGGTGGGTTGTCGTCACATGATTCACATCCACAAATCTCCATGACCCACGGACCTGATCTTCATCCAAGTGGTACCCAATTTCGACAGCATCACCACGATGATTGGTAAAAATGAACCATCCATATAACATGCTCCTTCCTCTCCCTAAATTTTCTCTATCATTGCTCAAGGTCATGGTATGGTCAGTCCGCCGAGCTGAACAATTTTTTAAGGCCTCCTCTGGTTCCAAACCTAACTCATATCAGACATGAATTTGTTTTTTTACAAGTAGACTGCCCTATAGGCTTTATCAAGAGGGTCAACTTTGAGTAAAGAGTAAATGATGCGAACCTAGGATATTAAGGAACCCTAGATCCAACAATAACGCGAAACATTGAAAAAGATCGTCATACGAATTAAGAAAGTGTAGAAAGTAACTTGACCCTAGCCAAACCTATCGACTAGAACCAGAGTTATCAGAAGAGCAGTTTGACCCTAACCAAACCGGTTGGTTGAACCAAAACTATCAAAGTATAATCTTTCAAGATGGATGCTTAAAGAGACTAAGTTCTTCGTAAAGAAGAAAAAGAGATGAAACTTGACAAAACGCACAAAGTTTATTCAAAATTCAATGTCCTTCTAATGAGACCTTACACATATTTAAATAGGCAAATATTAGGTTAATCCTAAAACAATGTAATATGACAAAAATAACACAAAAATTAGGGTTTAGAGTTGGAATGGCAGTGGGGGTGCGCGGCAGGCACACTGGCCTGGGTTGGGCCAAAGCAGGCGCTGGCGGGCTGGATCGAGTGCGCGTGTGAGGGCGCACTGTCGAACG